>JAUPFK010000022.1:0-20000 GCA_033060865.1 Dorcus hopei
GCTTCACTCACTATTGAATAAATTGCGGGTACGATCAGTCGTGTTTTTGCGAACTTGGTGCTTTTGTGCTTTGTTGGAAATTGAAGGGTGGTTTTGAGGCAATTCCACCGTGTCGACGGCCAATGCCGGAATTTCCCCGCATTTCAACGTGAAAAGTATATTCTGAATACTTTTGTCGAAACCTAATACTAGGTAAGTCGCACCCTCTTCGATCCGCCATTACGAATCTAATGCGTGCTATTTCTCGTTACTTCTAGGTTTTCTTGTTTTGGTTCCTTTTTCGTGCTATTGCTGCTTGATTTAATTCATTATCGAAACCGCCATCCTCAGCGAGTAGTTTGGGATTCCCTGGCCTAACGCGTGAATCTCCGACTACAGCATTGTGCTTCGCAGATAAAGCCGTGTGACGTCAGACCTCGGCATGCGACGCGGAAAGCAGTTTTGAGGAACCTGTAACCAACCATAGGAATATTGGTGGAGCTTCCGACTCTCATTTAGACGTTAGCCTCTGTTTTGAAGTCGACTCCTAGTTAACGACTGTGACACTCCGGACAACAAAGGTCACGATTTTTTATTGTATTTTACATTTTGCGCGGCGTGAGCTCAAAAGTTGTTTCCGTATCACTCCGCGTAAAGCTATTCAATTATCGTTCAGTATTTCGTTTATCGTTCGACAATTAATTTGTATATTTAGAATTCATTTTTGGTCATATATTGTTAATGAAAGTTACAGCAAAGGCTTATGTGCCACTTTAGACCAATAGGTATTAACGTAATGAAAACGTACATATTTGCATTCAGCTGTACAAACAGGTCTGTTCCTACTTGCAATATTTGCAAGTTTATTCTGTTAAATTTAGCTAGTTTATACCTCATTTATTTGCTGTGTCTGAACATAGAGAAAGCAATAAAAGTTACATGTTTAAATTTGATGACGATGTTTGGTTAAGCTGTGTGTGCGTGTGTGACAATGATCCATATCTCCTTGACTCTAAACTCTAACCCCTGCAACTACCGCATGAGAGACGTCACAATCAGCTGTGCCGAAGTTGATGGAAACGACTGCTTCGTCAGACGACACCTAGGTAATCTCTCCGTTTCCTGGCGCCTTATAAATACTGAGACGACCCCTTTACTGTTGGAGAACCTCGACCCTCCTCCATTGAGTTAGCCGTGGGTAACCAGGTGTTATACACCGTTCAGCTGCGCCTTTCGCACGGTAAGTGTAGTGTTTCGCCTTAACCTTCCCGTTCAAATTAGATTACCTCCATAGAGGCCGTGGAAGGGCAGCAGATCGTCAAAAACATAACAGAACCCGCAGGGAAAAATCAAAATCGGAGAAAGGTTTCTGAATTATCCTTTTGGCAATGTCAGGCTTTGTGATACGTTTTGAACACGGTTGGTTCATTGGTTTGAGCTATTTTGAACTGTGATGTCATTACATATTTCATGTAGCATGAAAATACAGAAAACCGCTAACGAGTATCCATTAAAAGTGTACTGTCTTTTGGGAAGATCATTTATTTTTCGTATTTAACAAATTTAAAAATTCTTTGAACACTTTCAATTATTTTTATTTTTTGAAGAAAAAAATAAATAAATCATACTTTTTTTTAAATATTTCCAATCATGTAATATTGAAATTGTTCATTTAGAAACCTAAAAATAATTAGTCGGTTTACCCCATATAAACAATCTCGAGGTACCATCAGGTGCAAATAAAAGTATACGACTCCTAAGCAAATTTTGCGTTATTCTAGTTTTGTAAAACCAGTTTCAGTATATATTTTTTGACAAATCTTCGTTGTGCATGCAAAATGCGCTATGTGCACTTTTCAAAATGAGTAACAAAAATATATTTTTGGCCATTAAATAATTTATTGAAGACATTTCTATTTAATTGGGTATTTTTAATAATTGGATAATATCTTAAAAAAGTAGAGGACAGTCCTTTTTACCACAAAAAGATATGATTTAATATTTCATACAGTTTTTTGTTCCCACTGTAAAATTTAAATGTTAGCACTTAGCGCAATTTGCATGCACAACGACGAATTGTAATTGTAATTTAAATGTTAGCACTTAGCGCAATTTGCATGCACAACGACGAATTGTAATTGTATTTATTAGTCAATTGCTGCAATGAAAACACATATACAGACATATGACATGTCAAAATGAAAAGCAATGTACTTCAAATACAAGATGAATGAAAGATTAAATATTTTACACATATTCGACGCCAAGAATCGATACACAATAATAAAAAATTAGCATTAATAAAAGAAAATAATTAACGTAATACACCTCGCAAATGTTACATTAAAAATTCATCTAATGAATAGTAAGCGCTGTCCACCAACATATTTTTCAACCTTTGTTTGAATTGTCGGTCACTTCCGGGAAAACTGTCTGACCATAATGACTTAAGCTTATTCAGGCATAGGAGTACGAAGGTCCATTCTGACCAACTGTTAGTCGGTTGTAAGTTAGCCGAATGATGTCCGGGTTTCTGGTATTATAGTTGTGACAGTCTTTGTTTCGAACCGCACTGGGAGCAATAGTTCGCACATATTGTGTAACATAGTACAGTATGAGCATAAATGATTGAGGACAAGTTGAATTTCCCGCGTCTCTATCTAGTAATTTTTACTCTTTGTGTGTGGCCGTCCTGAGAAATTAATTTTTGTTCAGTGTCGCCTGTGTAAATTTGTCAGCCGGCTCCAAGAATTCATAAGACAAAATGGGGCGCGTTTGCCTAATGTACCTGTCAGTAGTTATTGCCGCTTCTTGTATTTAAAATAAACAAATTACTTGCCTATTTTTTTTGTAACCTATGCATTTGACCAACTTAAGAAAAATATCGAAAGGCGGGAAATTCAACTTGTCCTCAAACATTTATGCTCATACTGTATACAGGGTGTCCATCGAGTGCTGCGGTCTTCTCTAGCGCCTATAGTATATAAGATAGAAAAAAAATTCAAACGAGCTAAGGTGTAACTCAGTCAGCTCTACTTCATAAAATTATTTTTGGCTATACAGAGTGTTCAGTAACTGAGAGCCATACCAAAGTTATATCTTTTTAAATGGAACACCCAATATATTTTTACATATTTCGAAAGTATGCATAACGAATAGGTAATGACAAAAAATTTAGGAAGTTTTACTTAAGAGTTTGTAAGATATTGATGTTTAAGTGTAAAAAATTGCCATAATATGAGTGCTTATATCTTTGTTATTTATTTACATTTCGTCTTGAATTTTTGTAGGTACTCAATACAATATCTTTTCTACAGAAATTTAAAAACAGCTTCGGTCTATCAGTTATTATGTGTACAGGGTGTTGAGTTTTGCAAAAGATAATTTTTCTCAATATTTTCAAATGGAACACCCAGTATATCTAGACTCTCGTGAAACACTGTTTTAATAAGCTTTCATAAAATGCTAAATGTATTTGTCTAAACTGAAGAAGTCGTGACATAAATATTAATAATTTTTTTTCATTCAATATTGACGTTATTTAGCCTTTCCGACGGGTTCTTCTGTTTTGATTTGCTGATAAATCAATGAATATGTTTTATTTTTCGTTCAAAGTAATTGAATATGTTCCTGTTAAAATAATTCCTATTTTTCTTTACTTTGAAAATATCTAAATAACATTAAAATAATAATTTTAAAAAATAAAATTTAGAATCACGTTGCCGTTTGCTAGAAAATAGGAAAACAGTTGCTATAAATTTTTAATTGACAGAACAATTATTCAGATTAGTAGATAACACTACTTTTACAGTTTTGTATTTTTTTATGATAACAAAATGCATTTTAATAATGAAGAGTTACGTGACAAGACATACCTACTAGGAAAAGGCAACCAAAACTGTCTTTTGGCATCAAGATTATACAGGTGACCTAGCGAGACCTTTCATTAGGAGTTTATGGGGTTCTGGCCAAAATAGAAACTTGAACATTTAGAATTAGATACAAGTGATTGCGTTCTCTTCAGCTAAAATATTTTCAGATGTCTAGCACTTCCGGTTATACCGGAAGTCGCCATTTACTTTGTTATTTTAAATGGAATGCTATATTTTTTATCACGTTTTTGAATTCTACATGTAAAAATATGTTAAATTGCAATACATTTCCCTATCTCTAAAATGCATTATTTTTGAGATATTTTTAATTTTCTTAAAAATTTGTATTCTGCAATCTGATTTTCAAAAAATTATAACACAGCTATGATTGAAGCAATTTTATTTGTAATAGCTGATATTGTAGTTGAAGCTATAAGGTTCTTAAAAATTCCATAAGCATAATCTATTAAGCTACAGGCAGTCTAAAACACACCGGTCCACTCGAAGATATTCAAACACAGAAAAATACTTTTTTTCAAATGGAACGACAAATATTTTAATACACCATCGTATGTGGAATTAAATGCTGCGTCGAACTGTATTAGCATTCCCTATACCTAACTTTAACAGTTTTTTAGTTAAGAGATATTTTTGATTTAATACATAAAAATTTACCATTTATTAGGTTAAATATTTCGAATTTTGTTGACATAGCCATGAAAACAACAAACAATTGCATTTAACGTTTCCTCTTACTACAAATTTTAAGCAAAACCAAAAAAAAGTTGAGAATCAAAATCAAAATTATTCAAACGCTGATATTTTAAATCTATTTTTTAATTCATGAAGAATGATCTAAAATTGTACACAGCAGAGAATGTGTGTTCAATAAAATGTACCTCTCTTGTCTCCTATGAATAAAACACAGTTTGGAAAGTTTGAACCTAACTTTATACAATTTGGAAAATAAAAATGTACGAAGATCAGCAACAAATAACGAAGATAAAATTGGACAATGGTTTTAAAACACTTTCACGCTAACCCAGAGAATTGCAAACTAGCAGCTATTTTATTCTTGAAGTTAAAGTAATAAAGTTTATCCTTTTTCGTTTTATAAAATCACAAGTGTCCCAAGAAAAGGATGATCAAAGAACAATTAAAATTTGTGAATTTCCATTTGCGAAAATCTATTTTCTTTGGTTTACTGCAAAATTTGTAGTAACACTAATCATTGTTATAATTTCCATGCTATCTTAACAAAATTTAAAATATTTCATCTATTATAATTGCAATTTTCTATGAATTAAATCGAAAATGTTTAATAACTCAAAAACTGTTAAAGTTAGGTATAGGGAATGCTAGTACAGTTCGACACAGCATTTGATTCCACATACAATGGTGTATTAAAATATTGCTCGTTCCATTTGAAAAAAAGTATTTTTTTGTGTTTGAATATCTTCGAGTGGAGCGGTGCGTTTTAGACACCCCGTAGCTTAATAGATTATGCTTATGGAATTTTTGAAAACCTTAAAGCTTCAACCACAATATCAGCTATTACAAATAAAATTGCTTCAAGCATAGCTGTGTTATAATTTTTTGAAAATCAGATTGCGGAATCCAAATTTTTAAGAAAATTCAAAATATCTCAAAAATGATGCATTTTAGAGATAGGGAAATGTATTGCAATTCAACATATTTTTACATGTAGAATTCAAAAACGTGATAAAAAATATAGCATTCTATTTAAAATAACAAAGTAGATGGCGACTTCCGGTATAACCGGAAGTGCTAGACATCTGAAGATATTTTAGCTGAAGAGAACGCAATCACTTGTATCTAATTCTATATGTTCAAGTTTCTATTTTGGCCAGAACCCCATAAACTTAACTTGTAATGAAAGGTCTCGCTGGGACAACCTGTATTCGCAGCATTATCCTATAAGAAGACACCTGGATTATGGAGTTTTTCAAAGATTGAAAGAAAGATTCGAAACGCCACGAAACATTAAATACAGTAAAAATGTTATTAAAATAACGTTATTTAAATATGTATTTTCAAAATAAAGAAAAATAGAAATTAGTTTAACAGGAATATATTCAATTACTTTGAACAAAAAATAAAACATATTCATTGATTTATCAGCAAATCAAAACAGAAGAACCTGTCGGAAAGGCTAAATAACGTCAATATTGAAAGAAAAAAAATTATTAATTTTTGTCTCACGACTTCTTCAGTTTAGACAAATACATTTGGCGTTTTATGAAAGCTTATTAAAACAGGGTGTTCCATTTGAAAATTTTGAGAAAAATTATCTTTTGCAAAACTCAACACCCTGTACACATAATAACAGATAGACCGAAGCAGTTTTGAAATTTCTGTAGAAAAGATATTGTATTGAGTGCCTACAAAAATTCAAGACGAAATGTAAATAAATAACAAAGATATAAGCACTCATATAATGGCAATTTTTTACACATAAACATCAATATCTTACAAACTCTTAAGTAAAACTTCCTAAATTTTTGGTTGTTACCTATTCGTTATGCGTACTTTCGAAATATCTAAAAATATACTGGGTGTTCTATTTTAAAAAATATAACTTTGGTATGGCTCTCAGTTACTGAACACTCTGTATAGCCAAAAATAATTTTATGAAGTAGAGCTGACTGAGTTACACCTTAGCTCGTTTGAATTTTTTTTCTATCTTATATACTATGGGTGCTAGAGAAGACCGCGGCACTCGGTGGACACCTGTATATTCATACATGGCACTGTCAATATTTTCAAATTTTTAAATAACTCTTTACAGCTTGCGCGACATTGCGCATTGCTTATTAGGCGAATGATTTTTTTCTGAATTTTGAATAAGTTAGATACTGAAGTACAATTCCCCCAAAAAATAATTCCATACGATAGTAGCGAATGGACAAGCCCGAAATAAAGTGACCTTACTACATCAAAAGTGACGGTATGGTGTATCCTGTAGATCAAGAAAACATGACTGCTTAGCTTTTTTTCCAGGTATTAATGATAATAATAATACTTTATTCACATAGCTATTTGTTTACAATAGGTGTGATGCGTCAAGTTTAAAATTAATGATAGTACCAATGTACCTACTCGAATAAAAACTTTCACAAAGCCAAAAACATAACAGATAATCATAATAGGTTTAGGTACATTAAAGAACTTAAAGAGATTCATACAAAACAATGACAGCTAATGCTACCTAGTCAAGAATTCCTTAATATTATAAAAAGCGTGCTGTGACAGAAAGCGTTTAAGACAATTTTTTAATTTAGCGGGGTCAGCTATATTGCGGATATCAGCTGGGAGACTGTTATACAATTTTGCACCAGTATAATGAGGGGACTTTTCGTATAATGCAGTTTTGTGTTTAGTAACACGAAATAAGTCGTTATGTCTGGTTGTTTTCCCATGTACATCATAATTTGTTAGCAAGTTTTTTTTTTGTTATTTAAAGCACATAGAATGCACCTGTACATATAAATAGATGTTAGCGTTAGAATGCTATTTTCTTTAAAAACTTTTTTGCATGTTCGATTGCGCTTTATATTAAATATCAACCTAATCACACGTTTTTGAGCAATAAAAACTCTATTCGCATCACTTGCATTACCCCAAATTTCACAATAGGATAAGTGTGCAAAGACTAAACCGTAGTAGGTCTGCAGTAAACAATTTACATCTACAAAAGGTTTCAATCTTAAAATTGCGTAATAGGCGCTATTTATTTTTTTACAAATGTTATCAATATGTTCTGACTTGACCAGTTAAGGTTTTTATCTATAGTTACACCTAGGATGCGCACACTTTCGGTGAATAAAATTTCATTTCCGTCCAATGACATTGACAGTTTGGGGGGAATTCGACGTTGAAAGAAGTTTACACACGATGTTTTATTACTATTTAAGATTAAATTATTTCCTTTAGGCCCGGTTTTTCAATACCAAGTTAAACTGTAACTTTCGGTTTATTTCCATAGCGACAATTGTGTTCTTATGGGAGTAAACTGAAGGTTAAAGTTAACATGCGATTGAAAAACCGGGCCTTACACCAGCAACTGAAAGCAGTGATTATCTCATTGAGTTTGTCCTGCAGTTTATGTATATCTAACTCAGACACCACCATTGTCGTATCATCAGCGAAAACCACGAGCTTCTCTTGGCACTTTAAATTAACAGGCAGATCGTTAATAAAAGTTAGAAATAGCAGGGGGCCCAAGATAGAGCCTTGCGGGACGCCGAGACCACTACTCATCTTGGTGTTGAACTCCTGTTGTTCAGATAGGACTGAAGCCATTTGTGGAGGTTCCCTCTGATCCCCAAATTGAACAGCTTAGCCATCAGAAAATCCGTTTGAACAGTATCAAAGGCACGACTCAAATCAAAACATATGGCTACAACGTAGGCGTTACAGTCGAGGGATTCGTAGACATGCTCCAAATAAGTCTGCGCATGCCATTGTTGTAGATTTACCTTTACGGAAGCCATACTGCGTATCAGTTAAAAGATTAGCTGAAGTTAAATAGCTGCATAGTCTGTTGTTAACGATTCTCTCAAATATTTTCGAAAATTTGTTGATGATAGATATGGGGCGATAGTTCTCCACTTATCTATCGCCTTTTTTGAAAAAAGGTAGCAAGATTGATTCCTTTAACGCATCAGGAAAAATGCTCTGGTTAATGATTTCGGGGGTAATCCAGTTTTTTTTTATTACACTTTCGTGTACCGGCACGTTTTTGTATAAATGGACAATATCTGTCTAAATACCATTGGAACGTCGCAATGAAAGCCTCGCAGGCCGCATTGACTTCATTACACTCATATACATTCAACCAATGTTCAGAACTTATATGCTTTTGCAATTGGGATATAGTATCGGTGTTTATAATTCGTTGTTTACATTCTCGAGGTGTTACGGACGAGTGCCTCTCTGGTGAGTACCATAATAATGAGTTGGCTAGATGGTCCGCTAGATGTGGATTGACAATTCTACTATCGTATTGCTCCTCGCTGAGGTTTGTGATCATGTAGTCAATACCAGTAGCAGATATGCTTTCCGCACTGTTCCTTTGTATACGAGTCGGAGCAAATATAGTAGTGTGGAGATTAAAAGAATATAATACATCAAGTAGAATCTTGGTTTGGAAACCATCATTTAAGATATTAACGTTTAAATCACCTGTTAAAACAATTACATCGTAGCTGCACGTGTACTGTAGTACGTCGGTCAGTATCTCGATGAAATCAAAGGAACCATCAGGACAGCGATACATTCCTATGAGGCACACCTTACATGATTCCAATTTAAATTCTATTGCACAACATTCAATGCATTTCTCAGTCGACAGCCTTTCGATATGTTTCAAAACGCTTACCCTCAAGTCCCAAGTTTCCCTAATTAGGATGGCAACACCTCCATGTATGTGAGCACTGCGGCAGAAGTAAGATGCTATCCTAAAACCTGGCAACTGCAGAAGGCATAGGGCATCTGATTTGCACCAGTGCTCCGTTAAACATAATACGTCTGGCATCAAATTTGTTGTGAAATCTTGGAGAGAGAGTCTGTTTTATTTAAAACACCCTGTACATTGACATGAACAAACTTCATGCAGTTGGTTAGTCTGCTGGTTTTGGCTGACGTGCCACAAGAAAAAAACGTTTCACGCACAAACCCATCGGCCAAATACTAGGCTCTTGCAGTTTTGTTATGTCTTGCATTGGAGCTGATACCTTGAAAGAGGCATATTGTAAAGGATGCTTAGATTTTAATTGTTCACAAGTAACTTGTGAGGAAATTGGTTTCAGGTGCTCGATCACATCATTCGGCTGCGTCGCTGGGTCGAGTCTGAAGACATGTAGGTGACCATACCTGAGAGCACCTCTTAAACCTGCTTCACCTGTCTTCATCGTGCCAGTCGACACTCTTCGCTTGATAGCCGTTGATGCATTGCGGTCTCCCATGTCATCTATAACTGAATTTGTGCGAGAGATATTTCCTCTTCTTTGCTCACTAGAGATCTTGCTATGATTTTGTTTACTTGAGATTATATTCGACTTCATAGACGAAACATTGGTCTTAGTCGCAGTTTGTGTTAGATCGGTGATATTTGACACCACTATAGCGGATTTTATAGCCTCTGCAACATACTGCTTACTAAAAGTGACAGAATTATTATCGTTATTATTTCGTTTGGATTTAGACCCCGATTTAGAAACGGTGCCCGCATTCCCACTGCTTCCTTTGAGGTTAATGTTACCAACAACATTGACAGTTTGTGGTTGATTTCTGTCGACACCCAAAGCGCTGTCCTTCGGACTGACTTCATTTCAGTTGTGTTTCGGCTTGGGGTTCGCAGATGGCGCATACGGAATTTGATGCAATACTACTTGGTTCAATGTGTCAATTTGGTTCTTAAGGAATTCGATGTAATCTCTGTCTTTGTCAGCAATAATATCACGGTAGCTATTTAGGCACAAAGTACGAAATCTTGTGTTTCACTACCGCTTATCGAATTGTTACAATTAATACTTGTTTCGGGCACACGAGGTTCACTGCTGATGTTGCCGTCGACTCGCTCCATCAATTCACAACAAATCATGCTGTTTTCGTCAACTTTAATGATATGATTAAAGCTGGTTCTTGTCCGATGAAAATTGTATCACAAACTCTTTTAAACGGACACTAAATGGCGCACAAACACTTAACGTTTCGCAGTCGTTCGACAGCTTCGTCAGAAGTGAAAAATATAAACATGTTGTCAAAATAAACAAGGTTGTCAACGGATATGATTGAAATATTTGACGCACCCCGGATGCATTAGAGTTCCACATCTTATACATTTCATTGCATTTACGGGCACGCTGTTGCGCTTTTTGCACTTTTTAGTAGCCGCACTAACAGACACATCCGTATTTGACGCCAAGTTGATAACACTATTCAACATGCTGTCTCCAGGTAAGTTTATATTCTACGTAAATTCCTAAGAATTTAAAAGATGTCACATAGACCAATGATTTATTGTCGCATTTGACAAGAGGAGAAGATTCAACGGATACAGACTTAGGCACGACAGGCATTACTTGCGTCTTGGTCGTATTTAAAGTCAAACCATTCTTTAAACACCAATGCATTATATCACATAGGACGTTGTTGAGTTTATCAAATGTCTCTTCACTACTTCCTGCCGACACAGTGAACGTAGTGTCGTCAGCATATATCGTGGTCTTGGTTGATGACTTACAAAAGTCGGTAAGGTCATTCACGAATAGAGAAAATAAAACAGGGCCTAAAATCGAGCCTTGAGGCACACCTGATTTTACTTCTAATTCACTCGATAATATATCGTCGATACAGACCTGCTGAGACCGATCGAAAAGGTAGGATTTGATCCACAAATTCACGGTACCTCGAATATCCAATGTTTCCAATTTTTGACACAAAAGTGCATGATTAACGGAGTCAAATGCGTGACTAAGATCAAAAAACATCTTATATGCTTTTTGTTTTTTGTTCAACAGGTCAAGAATATTGTTGTAGGTGTCCGTTCTAGCGGTTAGAGTAGATATTCCTTTGCGGAAACCATGTTGAGATTCGGAAAGAATACTACTTTTATCGATAAATGTAACTAATCGCTTCATAAATATTGCTTCAAATATTTTTCCTAACTGACTCTGTAGCGCTATTGGTCTGTAAGTAGCTACATCAAAACGATTACCTTTCTTCTTATGTACCGGGATCACTTTAGATTTCTTGAGCCCGTCAGGATAGTTTCCACTGGAGAAGGATTTATTAATTATATCGGCAAGAGGAGATGCGATAATATCGACCACTCATTTTAAAATTTTACCCGGAATGTTGTCAATGCCTGAACTGTTTTTAGTGCATTTCCTATTAATTATTTTACTAACTTCGCTTGCATCAGTGGGTGTCAGAAACATTGAATTGGCAACGGTTGATTTAGACGAAAAAACAGTATGAGCAGTATTATCTTCGACTAGACCTACAAAATGACGATTGAAAATGTCAGAGATTGCTTTTTTATCAGGTATTGCTTTTTTTATCAGGTATTGTCACTAACAAACTCATGTAAATCTTTGGTTTCGGATTCGAAACGATTTTCATTTATAATTTTCCAGCATTCCTTGGTCTGGTCACGTGCTTCAGTTAGTCTCGTCGTATTGTATGTTTGTTTGGCTAGGTTAATTTTAGCATAATATTTTTTTTTTAGTTCTTTATAACATTCGTTGTACCAATTATTGTTTAGTTGCTTGGAGAGCTGCTCATTTCATTCAGCATCTTGGAGATTTCTTTGATTTCTTTAGTCACCCAGGGATGTTTGTATCTGGTTACTTTCTTAACTGGTAACAGCGGAAATGCATAGGTGAAATAGTGCATAAACGTCTCTTTAAATGCGTTGAATTTATCGTTAACAAAGATTGCACTATACGTTTCTTGCCAATTTTCAGATATTAGGCAGTCTCTAAACACCTTGATATTTTCAGTTCCGAATGAGCGCCTATAAGTGCATGAATTAATATTATTTTCCTCTTGCGTAGTTATATTCGCAACCTGGTAGGTGTGATCAGATAAGTGTGTGCAAGAAATTCGAATGTTGCAATCAAAGTCGGCGAAAATGTTGTCGATACAAGATTCGGAATTTTTGTCAGTTTGTGTGGCGCTTTTAGTTTTCAAGAACATATTGGGCGCGTTTTATTGGCACTATTCTGATTCCGGAATTATCATTCTATGCGTTTTATTGTGAAATTCTGCACCCTTCACTCCAGATTTCCACTCCTTCCCTAATGGTGGAGTGAAAAGTAGAGTCAAAAAATATTTGGTTAGGTTCAAACAGTCATAAAAGTGACAAATACCGGTGAAATGAAAAGTGTTTCTTAATATTGTCATCAATTCGTACCAGCTTCTCCCCATCATCAATCATCATCAATTATCAATAAATTTGTTAAAGGTTGTCACGGGCAGGGGTATTTTTTTCTGTCCTTTTGCAAAATTTAAATTTCAGCGCCAACTTGTCTTGTCATATCCACTCTTATCCAGCAAAACGTTTTATTGGTTAAACGATTCTACTTGTTCTAGTTGGAGTAGGATATTTGCAATAAAACACACCCAGTGTATTGTCTCATTAAATTTAATAATCTTTGACTATCTGATGACATATTTAAAGTATTAATGTTGAAATCGCCGCATACTATGTGAAGATTATCTAACTTGTAAAGTTCCAATAATTGAGAATCTAGATGCGCAAAGAACTCCTCAAGATTGGCGTCGGGCGGTCTATATAAACAATTAAGTATTTATTATGATGGATAGTGACTGTACAAGTGCTTAATTCACATGAGCCTTCAATGGATTGACATGAAGCTTTAAAAGCTCTTATATTCGACTTAGAAAAAATGCAGACTCCACCGCCCCTTTTTTATATTTCTATTAAAACTATCAATTAGTTTGTAATTATGTACAACAGAAGCTCGTTCGAATTCAACCAATGTTCGGAAAGACAAAGAAGGTCCCGTTTCTCTTGATCAAGAAATACTTCTAATGATGTCATTTTATTTCTAATACTGCGCACATTTAAATGGATCAATTTCAGGATATTGGTAGTCTTACCGTTATGTTCCAATTGGTTGCGAGAATTCATGAGGAACTGTAATTGCTATGCCACATTGACTTTACCCATCTGTATACTTCGAATTCTCCCGTAGCATTGACAAGTTTTATCCCAGACACAGTGTTCGCTACTTAGATTGAGGTTGAATTTAGAATTCGCTTCTACACAGTTAATACATTTTTTGAATAGGCTGACACAGGAATTGGTTTTATGTGGACCCGCACAAACTGCACAAGTATTTTCATTTTTGCAATTCATAGCAATGTGACCATATCTATGGCACTTGTAACATCTTGTAATTCCTAAGTCTTCTTCTAATTGACATGTAGACCATCCAATGAAAACGGTTCCCTTGTCGAGCAGCATTAGCTGCACTCTTCTATTATTTTCCACTATCATGTTAAATCGATTTCTGTGCGATTTTGGTTTTACGTATAATTTTCAGATCTTCGGTACTACATTCCAATTTATTTTGATTTAATATATTTTGCATTACATTTTCATCATCTGAGTCTTCGTGTAATCCATGTATTACTATTCTGGGCTTTATTTTTTTTTGAGTCTTCTGTTCTATATGTGATAATCAAGTAACATTAGTCATGAGGCATTCGTAAATCAAAATCAGACATACAATAGTGAAAAAAAAATCGTTTACTTTTCTTTACACCCGATGGTATGTCACGCTGATAGTAAAATCACATAGATCTGCACACAACATTTCGAAAATATCGGTCGCATTTGCTCCAGATTTACTTATAGTGGGTGCATTCGACATAACGTTCCGAGCACTCGCAGTATTCGTTTTCTCACTCTTACATGCACTGAAACGCATTCGTTCTCTCTCATACTTCTGCTCAGAGCTTGTTCCGAGCGTTATGCCGAACCCAGCCAGTATAACGTCACGCCTGCGCAATGCCTTACCTTGTATTTATTGTACCATGTATTTAGGGTTTACCTCTCCATAAATTTACGAACTCGTTTCAAACCGTTCGCGTTCTGAGCACAGTTCAAACCAGCTTAAATTATTTTGAAAAAGTGTGTGATGTAAAATATATTGCTGTTTTGCGTCACAAAAAACGCCTTTAATTATTTTTTATAATAACCTCACTTTTAGCGATTGTACTTACTCTTTTATTTTAGCAACTCTTATTTCTTTTATTAAAAGTTGCTGTTGCTGTTTCGTAAAAACACTTTTTCCTGGTTTTGTTTCATAATAAGTATTTAGCTTATTATAAAATTCTTGTTTTTGATTGAACAACACTGCTCCTGCCGGCTCTGTCATGTTTTTGATGATATTTTATTCATTTCATGAAATGCACAGTTTATGTAGAATCGCCTATGACCATTACATGAAAAGAGCGAAACCGCCCATCCACTTGATGAAATTGTAATTAATTTCATGAAGAGCACAACAAGTTGCTCCGTTTCATGAAAAGGACAAAATACTTTGTGCTGATAGTGAATGCAAATGATATTACAGTAAGCGGATGCGTTTCATAAAGTGGATATCCATTTCATGAAATGATCGATTTCACTAAGTGAGCACGACATATACCGTCTGTTTGATTATAAAGGCCCCAAGCTATAACTCATTTATTTTTGCTTAAACACCAAGTAAAGTGTATATATTCTTAAATGGGACGTTGTTTTCTAGAGAATGAAGTAAAACAATATTTTTTTGGCTACACTGTATAGGAGTCATGACGTCATCGACATTTTTTTTAAATGGCACGATGAAAATTTTTTTGCGAAATACAATAGAACATCCTTTTCTCTTTTCAACCACATAAAATTTTTATATCCTTACATAAGAAAATGTTCGAGAAAACTGAAAAAACTACCTAGATAACTTACCATTTAACATTTAAGGCACGCTAATATTTCTAGCATGCTATGAGTAATTTTACTGAAATTTGTCTTACTTTATCTAATTTGGTAAACAATTTCTAAAATACCGGCACTGTCAATCTGACTTATAATTAGTTTGAAACGGTGAGAAATGAATAACATTAATGAAGAAGCCAATATGCTAGAGGTTTTCTACGAATGTAGAAAAAAACAGTGTCAGTTTGACAGTGCCGGTATTTTAGAAATTGTTTACCAAATTAGATAAAGTATGACAAATTTCAGTAAAATTACTCATAGCATGCTAGAAATATTAGCGTGCCTTAAATGTTAAATGGTAAGTTATCTAGGTAGTTTTTTTCAGTTTTCTCGAACATTTTCTTATGTAAGGATATAAAAGTTTTATGTGGTTGAAAAGAGGAAAGGATGTTCTATTGTATTTCGCAAAAAAATTTTCATCGTGCCATTTAAAAAAAATGTCGATGACGTCATGACTCCTATACAGTGTAGCCAAAAAAATTGTTTTACTTCATTCTCTAGAAAACAACGTCCCATTTAAGAATATATACACTTTACTGGGTGTTTAAGCAAAAATAAATGAGTTATAGCTTGGGGCCTTTATAATCAAACAGACGGTATAAGCACAATAATAACGAGCTACAACACTAAACTTGACTAACAAATAACACTTCTATAACTTAACCGTTCTACCAATTGCTATACTCACACTTATTGCTTACGGAAAAATAACTGGTATAACCCCTTTATTTTGTAACTCATGTCGACATCGTTATATGTATTTATGCTACAGTTGTTTTGAAATAAACCTTATTATTATTATAGCGATAATCGTTAAGTCACACACTTTTACCAATCAGTACTTAGATGCAACACATTTCCATGTACAGGATGGGCCAAATTTGACACTTTTAATAGGAAACACCTCTTTTTAGAAAAGTTAGACAAAAACTGACCTGGCCTGGAGCTCGATTTTTATTAGAAACTCAATGGAAGACCGCATTTTGATATCTTGCACCGTTTTGGAGCTACAAGGTGTTTTTCAAAATTCTGCAATTTCTATAAACCATCGTAGCTCTTTTGTTTATGAAAATTTCTGATTTCTGTAAAAACTTTCTTAAGGCACTTTTTGGCGTAGAATTCATTACTCTTAATTACAATTTTCTGAAGAGCATAGTTTTCAAGATATAAGCAAAACTTCCGATTTTTTATATGGAACACCCTGTATATTTTTGCATTTTGAAAAGAGCATAAATTTACCTTTACAAAAATATAACATACTTGATATATTAATCAAAGCATTTGCGAGATATAAGCTTTTCAAGATTTTTGCAATATTTCAGTAGGCTATGACTTATTATTGAAACAATTGATTTTCTTTTGCATTGTCACAGCAGACTACTGTCAACGTTCAATGCATACTTTAAAGCGACTGTGAGATTTCTTAAATTATTTTCCTAAAAATCAATGCAAAATGTGAGAAGTAGGATTTGTTACAATGCTTCATAGAAGTAGGTGATAATGTAGATGCAGCCTGTAATTTCTATCAGGAGCGATACCCTGAAAGAAGGCAACCTTTTACAGACATTTTCTTCCGCCTGTAAATATCTCGCTGCCCCTGGCTTATACAGCCTGTGGTATGTATTGATCATTGTATATCATAGAGCATAAAGCAAACAGCAGTTTGTTTCACTCGAGCTTCTTCATTAACACCATTCCTAATAAATTCATATATGGAAAAATGTTTTATACAAAAGTATCATCCTTTCAAGCTCCGCATAATTTTAAATTATTTTCGAATATACAGGCTATCCCAATTTGGCTGTACGATGTGTAACTTCGTTATTTTAAATGGAACACCCTATGATTTATACCGAATTTGAGCTTGTCAGGTTATTTTAGGGTAAGTTTGATAAGGGTTCCCTGTACCAAAGTCCTATAGTTTTTAAGATACTAGGCTTTGTTTAAGGTTTTCGGAAAATACAGATTAGGGTTTCTGACCCGGAAATTCTCGATTTCGATTTCCCGGGAAATTTGATCCCGGGAAATTTCCGAATTCCGAAACTCTCCGCTCAAGACAACTCTATGTCCGCTGCTCCGCACATCTTTATTATTCTCTATGGACGAATTTATACAGATTGAAGACTTTCACTTTAGCCAATAGTGGTATCATGAAAAGCAACAAAGCGCAGGCGACTCGCATGTACAGCCGTGCGTTAGTGCGTAGCTTAAGTGCTACAATTTGACAATTTTGTGAGCTTTATACCACAAGGTTTTAAGGGTGAGGTTTGTATGCAAGCAGTCCCGCGGAGAAATGATTACAATAATATAAAGATATATTAATTTCGCCGAGCTATTTTCGTAAGAAAAAAATTTTTCTTCGAAAATTCCTTAAAAATTTACCAATTTTGAACTTATGTTGCTGACTACGGAGATGACACAGACTTACGAAAATATAACAAAATACTCTTAGGACTTTGGACTTTTTGAAAATATGAAAAAAGTTAAAATATCTTTTAGCATTATACAGGGCAAACAGTACTTGCGAAGCACTCAGTATCTCATTTTTTTTTAATGGAACGACCTATTTTTTATTTCAAAAAAGGGTAGTTCTTAAACTTAGCTTTTTACTGATACCAGGTTATATACCTATATTTCTAGCATTTCTTTCATTAGAAACTTGTTTTTACTACTACTTGAACAATTTAGCCTTCCATTTATAATTTTTGTGTAGTAAATGAGCAAAAAGTAAATCCCAGAGTGTATTTATGTCACACCTGAAAAACGTCCAGGTCTACACATTTAACGTTTTACAATATTCACATTGATACGAGAAAAACAGGTAAATATGTGAAAAAAAATATTCATCGTAGTCAGCCATGATTTCATATTTGAGATGTTATAATAATTCTGAATAACTTTTTCAAATAATATTTCCGCGTATCTTGAAAAATAAAGGTACTTTACTCTTATGTCCACTTCAAATATTTTTATTTCCTCGGTATGTGACCAGTGGTATTCGAATTTTGATATCTGCATTTTGAGTTTGGGAAGCTCTAGGAACTTTCAAATTTATGGTTATAATTTATTTCCAAAAATAAAAGGTTAAAACCATAAAAATTCCAATGGTAGTAAAAACAATATTGCTAGTTAAGTAAATGTTAGAAATAAAGGTATATAACCTGATGTCAGTAAAAAGCTAAGCTTAAGTACTATCTATTTCTGAAATAAAAAATAGGTCATTCCATTAAAAAAAAATGAGATACTGAGTGCTTCGCAAGTACTGTTTGCCCTGTATAATGCTAAAAGATATTTTAACTTTTTTCATATTTTCATAAAGTCCAAAGTCTTAAGAAAATTTTGTTATATTTTCGTAAGTCTGTGTCATCTCCATAGTCAGCAACATAAGTTCAAAATGTGTAAATTTTTAAGGAATTTTCGAAGATAATTTTTTTTTTACGAAAATAACTGAGTGAAATCTACATATATTTATATTGTTGTAATCAGCTCTCCACGGAACATCTAAATTTGTAAAAGTATATGGGGTATTCCATTTTAAAAAATTCTTTCTCTATACACCACCATTTTTTGGAACACCCTGTATAGTTAAAAATAATTTTAAAATGTGCCGCGTGATGTCTAGTATAACTTTCTTAATCTCTTTTTTTTCTACTTGTTATTTCTATAGGCTCCACAGAAGAAATACACACCATTGGGACACCCGGTACAGCCCTTGCTTTCCTAACGCGAGTAGTGGGACTGCGTAAAATGTAGTGGAGATTACGTGTTACAGCGAAAATTGCAAATACGAATAGCAATCAGTGGATTGTAATAATTTCAAAAGCAGCAACAAATAAATTAATTGTTGCTTGTACATAATTTCTATCTATAATATCATTTAAGAATTTGAATTTGAATCTTTCCGATTGAGGCCTTTTACAAAGCGCTAATTTTAAAAAAAGTTTTTCTGAGTAAGCATTGTACATTATAAGCTCAAATTTTCAGTACGCATTCATGAGACAATTATCTAGGTCTCACGTTTACATTAAAAAAAAAAAAATTTTTGAAAACATCTAATCGATATCTCAAAAACTATACAAAATTTTGAGAAAAACGAAAACGTGAGACCTAGATATGATATTGTACAGCATATTTAAAAAAAATCAGTTCTGTGAATAACAGCTGAGAAAAACAGCTTCAAAATTTTCGGGAAATATCGTTGTTATACAACGCCTCTAACGGAGAGCTGTCTAAACTACAAATTTCGTAGCTAATGTGCCCCGAATACGAAATTTGTAGTTTATACAGCTCTCCGTTGGAACGCGCTGTATTACAACGACATTTCCTGAAAATTTTGAAGCTGTTTTTCTCAGCTATTATTAAATTCACAGAACTGATTTTTTGTTAATATGCTGTAGAACATCATATCTAGGTCTCACGTTTTCGTTTTTCTCAAAATTTTGTATAGTTTTTGAGATATCGATTTGATTCAAAAAAATAAATAAAATTTTAAAGTCTACGTGAGACCTAGATAATTGTCTCATGAATGCGTACTGAAAATTTGAGCTTATAATGTACAGGGTGTTCCATTTTCGACGGTATCTTCGTTAATAATGGAAATAGAAAAAAACCGA
>JAUPFK010000023.1:0-50000 GCA_033060865.1 Dorcus hopei
GTGCTGAAGACTGTAAGCACTGTAGTCGTCTGGAGGAGAAAGTAGCCACGACTGCGAGGACGGCCGTCGTAGTTTTACTAGATCCCTGTCTAATGAAAAGTAAATTTTTTTACTGTAGATACCTTCCACTTAGCTTGTAACAGTTCTACAAAATCTGCTTTCTAAGTTTCTTCGTTAATGAGATAATAATTATAAAATTTGTATCTGTATTTTCAGAAAACTATCATTAAAGCACAATATCTTAAAAACTATTGGCCTTAGGAATAGAGAACCCTCATCAAACTTATCTTAAAATAATAATAATAAACTCAAATTCATTATAAAAGGTGTACCATTTAAAATAACGTATCTGTACGATACAGAAAAATTAAGACATCTTCAAAATAATTTTCAACTTATGCGAAGTTTGAAAAGTTTTGTTAAAACGTTTTTTCATGTATTCAACAGCTTTATTGAACAGACCCGGTTAATTGTATGTCTCTATGGATAAATAATTATCCAAAAATTTTGATTAAATTTTCTACAAGCACTTTTCAGTTCAAATCAAATTACTAATAACGTTTTAGATTGACTGCATTCTCAGAATATCCATCCCTTATTATTTCATGAGCTTAAAATTAGATGAGAATTCTCTGAGAATGCTCTAGGGCGGTCAACCGAAAACGTTATAAGTAACAAGTAAGTAAATTATTTTTTATATGACCTCTACCGGGTGTTTGTAGAACGGTAGCCAGTCGATAACTCCGTTAATAATAGAGATATTTTAGTAAACTTTTTTTTTTGTTTTATTTAACAGAAGATTGCCTATACAGGGTGAGTTATTAAGCGCCCTTTCTTCCATAGCTCATTTATAGAACGAGATAGAATTTTTTTCTTTTACAAGGACATTCTACCTATTGAGCACTATAACCTAAAATTATTTTGATACATACAGAGTGTTACATAAAATAATGGCAGCAAGCAGCGGGATTTTTTTTAATGGAACACCCTGTGTATTTTCCTATAGAAAGATATAACACTCGATCCTCTAAACAGCAGCACATAAAATATTTATATTTATTTAACCAATTAAGAGTAAATTAATATTTTATTGAAAACGGTCTGATTTTCAACTTCTCTTAAAATACTAACTGTAAACGTATCGTTTGTCGTACGGGAATAAAAATAGGTAGTGTTATAAAGTAAAGTATAGGGAATAACCCAGATATAAACTCATTTAGTTTCATTTGTTTTTTCAAGTGTTCAAGCCTGTTTAATTGTCAGATTTTCAAATTGCCGTTATTCAATTTTTTTAAATGCAACCCCCCCTATCTCTTTTCACGAATAGATAGTGTTCATGTTCCTCTTCAATTCTGTTATAGGTTTTCTGCATCTAATACTTACAGTTTTTTTGCTATAATAAATTTTTTACATTTTTACTCTAAAATCAATATTAAAAAGTTATCTAACGTACCGTATTTTAATTTCTTTAAGACAGCGCCCTCTATTTCATAAAACAGATGGATAATATCAAGTTTACAATTGGTTACAGACTTTTATTACATTATAATCATCGTATTTTTATTGTAATACAGTTCTTTCACCTTGTTGTAATTAACGTCTTAAAATTGATTCGATGTGGTTTACAACAAAAGAAAACATCAGTGTTTGCAAATAATTACCTTAATGTAAAAATTGTTGTACTTCAAAAAAAATATACAAATAATAAATTAATAATCTAACAAATAAATGAAAATCGGTGAATTTCTTTTGTTCAAGTATTCAGATTTTATTAAATCAAATGTTAATGAAGACAACTGAAGCTTAGGAATTACATCGAATCAATTTTAAAGCATTCTTAATTAAAACAAAGTAAAAGAATTGTATTATAACAAAAAAACGATTATTATAATTCAATAAGAGTCTGTAATCAATTGTAAACTTGATATTATCCATCTGTTTTATGGCGTTGTCTTAAAGAAATTAAAATACGGTACATTAAATAACTTTTTAATATTGATTTCAGAGTAAAAATGTAAAAAGTTTATTATAGCAAAAAAAACTATAAGGATTAGATACAGAACACCTATAACAAAATTAAAGAGGAACATGAACACTATCTATTCGTGAAAAGAGATAGGGGGGGTTGCATTTAAAAAAATTGAATAACGGCAGTTTGAAATTCTGACAATTACACAGGCTTGAACATTTGAAAAAACAAGTAAGACTAAAAGAATTTATATCTAGGTTATTCCTTACACTTTAATTTATAGCACTACCTATTTTTATTCCCATACGACAAACAATACGTTTACAGTTAGTATTTCAAGAGAAGTTGAAAATCAGACCGTTTTCAATAAAATATTAATTTACTCTTAGTTGGTTAATTAAATATAAATATTTTATACGCTACTGTTTAGAGGATCGAGTGTTACGTCTTTCTATAAGAAAATACACAGGGTGTTCCATTAAAAAAAATCTTGCTACATGCTGCCATTACTTTACGTAACACTCTGTATGTACCAAAATAATTTTAGTTATAGTGCTCAATAGGTAGAATGTCCTTGTGAAAGAAAAAAATTCTATCTCGTTCTATAAATGAGCTATGGAAGAAAGGGCGCTTAATAACTCACCCTGTATAGCAATATGCATTGCTCTTTTCCTAGGCCTACTGGGATTGAGTTATTATACCTAACTTTGTTTTTTCATGGAACACCCGGTATATTTTGTGATATTTGGAATCTATTCTAAAAACTCGATCCAATAGCAAACTCGAAAGACATGGTTTAATTTTTTCAATAATTTTTTAGTTGTGTACAAATTGGCCGTGAATTGTTTAAAACTAAAAAATGCTCTTACATTGATATAATAAATAAAATTAAGTCAATAAAATGCTTTACTAAGGAATTATTGCATCTTAAAACATAAAAAAATATAATTCATAAAAAAAACTCTCTTTTTTAATGGAAACATGAGTTTCAGTGCATATTTGACAAGTGCATAAAATTTGCTTTCCAACGGTATAAGACACATTGTGATTTAAGTTTACCCAAACGGATTTACCAACTTGTACACAATTAAAAAATTATTGAAAAAATTAAACCATGTCTTTGATTTTGTCGAAACTTTGCTATTGGATACAGTTTTTAGAGTAGATTCCAAATATCACAAAATATACTGGATGTTCCATTTGGAAAAACAGAGTTATGTATAATAACTCAATTACAGTAGGCCTAGGAAAAGAACAATGCATATTGCCATAAAGGCTATCTTCTGTCAAACAAAACAAAAAAAAGATTTTACTAAAATATCTCTATTACTAAAGGAGTTATCGACTGGCTACCGTTCTACAAACACCCGCTGTACCTATAATTCCCTAATTTGAGGGAGTAAAGTGACTGTTTTACTCCCTTGGGCAAAAAAGCATGTTCATTTTAATATTCCATCAGAACCGACGTGATTTTTGTCTTCATAAAATAAGGTCATGTTGACAGTTAAAAATAATTTTTAAACTTTAAGCTCTTTTCGATTAAAATCGTTGGGTTGTGCCAAAAATAGTATATACATCTCGGGAGTGAATGATTTTTCCCCTCGGTGTTTTGTAGAACCCTCGGGGTGCGCCCTCGGACTACAAACTATAGGTGCCTCGGGTAAAAATCATACACTTCACACCCTTCATATCTACTATTGTATTTTATGGTCTCTTTGTTTTACGGAATTTTGTCATTCGCAGAATTATGTGGCCTTGTAATTTTTACACATCCATATGACATTTCGACTTCATGTACTATCGGGGCCTTAAAATTTTCGCACGATTTTTTATCAAGTAGCCAGAATTTCTCTAAGTTATAGTTTTGTAGAACAGGTTCTTTCCTCAATTTTGACAGACATTTAACAAAAAGTCAGATTGTTTGGTTATATTTAAGAACAGCAAGATAATAAAGTATTAGGACTGAAATAACAGAATAAAAATAGCAACCAACCATCTTGTAATTTTGCGATTGCAAAACCCTTCTCTCCTTCAGAAAGCACGTGATATGGCATTGTGTTGCTACAACTTTAGCATTACATTTGAAATCTGACGTTTAAAATGATTATTTTTGACAAGCCATCAAAGAAAGCCATATTCACACAGGAAAATTAAATCGTGCGAAATTATAAGGCCGCGATAGTACAATAACAATAATGGTGTTTTTTTTTTGTGCAGAATATACTCTCGCTATTCATGTTGATAAGCAGCGACATTCATAAATTAATAACCTACTGTACAATGGTGGAATCATTCTTCGTCATGTTATCGGTATCTGGAATTTTATACCTACGTTGGAAACAGCCAAAATTGTGGAGGCCCATAAAAGTCAACATAGCAGTGCCTATCGTTTTCGTTATTATTTGTCTGTTCCTAATTGTGATGCCTTGCCTAGAAGCGCCACTTGAAGTTGGTATGGGAGTGCTAATTACATTAACTGGTGTGCCTTTTTACTATTTTGGAGTTAATTGGAAAAATAAGCCTATCTGGTTTTTAAAGATGATGCGTAAGTATTTATTTGTTTTAATTGTTTGCATTGATTTACAGTCATTAGGCTAGTGAGATATGAGCAAAGATGGACAATAAGTATGGAAAAAACCAAATTAAGCAAATAACATTTTGTAAAATTACATTAATTCAATATTCCATTGTAGTGTAATTGAACTATTCGAAAGCATTATTTATAATGACGTGCAAATTCGAATAAATTTAAAAACATATGGGTTCGATGAAATTTTAATAGGTTTGTTCTAGCAACAGTACGTAACTTTTAGGAATTGTATTTAACATGCGAGTAACACTTTAGCGTTCTAGCAGTGAAAATATTAAGTTTCTCGTTACCAGTTTGATGTTCTACCAGCTGTGGATTGTAGTTTGCTGACCGTCCAAACAATTCACGTATTCTTTGCGAATTTCTAATTGTGACATGCGCACATCGAATCATCACCGTGCACGGCCACGCGGTAAAAATATTTATATTAATCAATCCGTGGATTTGTGTTGAATCTGATGTGATGGATATATCTGATGCATCTAGTACACAGTTTTTATTTACTACCAGAGAAAGTGATGAGTTATTTGAGGAGAACCAGCGACGAAAAATCAAATTATGTTGAAGTAATATAGTTATTACTTACACCGAGTAGCAAGACAGTGGAAAATATTTATTACATACCTATTTCTTAAGCAGTTTATCAAACCAGCTTATGATTTGGCTTAATGAACAAGAACAACAATACTGATTTAACTGACTTGGCGCGAAATGTGTTGTATCTTCATAAAATCAGGGAAACGTTCTAGCACAGAAAAGTTCGAAACTAATTCGACAACAATTACGGATTACGCATGTGCATAGGAAAAGTACACAGACTATCAGAAATTGTTTGCTAGAACAAACCTATTGAATTAAAAATTCTTTTAATTGTCCACAGTTGCTTAACACAATAACAAGTTGCAGCACTTTTCTATGAAATAATACTTCTATTATACAGCCTATTCAAACTTAAGTCGGCACTATTACTAACTTCCTTATTATAAAAGCTACAAAGTTGGTTAAATTAGCAAATTAGTAGTACTTTTTACGCTGATTACAATGACGCAGCCAACAAACAATTGAAAATCACGTTTATGAGATAAAGTCAAAAGTACACTTTTTTTTTAAATGGAACACCCAGTATATTACTTTACCCATGGATAGAGAATAAAACTCTTAATTAAAATTGTCCTTTATCGTTTTTTCGTAAATTAATAAATAAAGAAGATATTTTGATTTTTACAAAATCATCAAAGTTGCCTGTGCTTTAGAAACAAAACATTCGAAAATCGTCGTAATCAAATTATTCTGTTGACAGACTATTGTTTTGAAGTTTGTGCTTTATTTCTTGCTAAGAAAATCTAGAAAAAAATTACAAAAATTTTTCTAGATGCGTATAAAAACCACAAAAAAATGTATAAAAATAGTCATTCGTTTTTCTATTGACTTGTAAAATCCATGAAAAATGTTCAAAAATTGTCATAATTTTTTGTTCGTTTCTCGGGATGCGTGTAAAACAATTTTTGTAAGAAATAAACTACAAACTTTAAAAATAGCCTGTCAACAGAAAAAAATTGATTACGGCGATTTGCAAATGTTTTGTTTCCAAAGGACAGCCACTTTTGATGATTTTGTAAAAATGAAAATATCTTCTTTATTTATTAATTTACGAAAAAATGACAAAGGACAATTATTTTAATGAAGAATTTTATTCTCTATCGATTGGTAATATAATATACAGGTGTTCCATTAAAAAAAATAGTCTTTTTGACTAAATCTCATAAACGTAACGTGCAATTGTTTTTTTGACTTCACCACTATAATCAGCGTGAAAACTACTACTAGTTTGCTAATTTAACCGAATTTGTAGCTTTTATAATAACAAAGTTAGCAACAGTGCCGACTTAAATTTGAACAGACTGTATATCGTTCTACGAATCGCTATTATATTAATCACCAGAGTTGGTACTTCAGGCCACCTTACGCGCGAAGAGAACGTAAACTGCGTACGCGGACTGTACTCGTCCGCGCACAGCATTGAGAACGCGCTGTAAGCGTATTGTCACTATTGTCAGTATCGCAGATCGTAGCCGTGAAAGATGGAGGGAGTGCGTATAAAAAAAATAAGTACATTCGTTCTCAAAAGCGCCTAATAATAAGTGGGCTGAAGTATCAAGCCTGTTAATCACACACTGAAGGGTCGTTTGGCATAGCGATCGGAGCACGAACAGAGTGCTCCGTGTGCTTTTTTACGTTTTTTTTATTTGAACACTGCACGCTCCGTTATATTTTAATATTATTAGCATTCCTTTCAAGAGCTTCAAGCTCTGTACAGCACGTACAGTCATAAGCACGGTTAGGCAGATCGGATTCCGCTCGCGCTGGCAAGAGCGTCACATCTAAGTGCACTCGATACGGGAATAGCAAATAATCGCATGCATAATTTGCAATAGCAAAGAACGTTTAGTGTTTAATTTAATTTATTTATATCACAAAATCTTTTAAGCGGACACTAAATCGCGCACTATACACTTTACGTTTCACCGTCGTTCGACAGCTTCGTCAGAAGTGAAAAATATGAAAAATATGTTGTCAAAATAAACAAGGTTGTCAACGGAAACTGAAAAAGTAACTTGATTTTTTTTTTAATTTTTATTTTTTAATCTAAAAATAATTTGAACATTATAAATGTTAAAAAATTGACAGATCTATATTCTATTTAAGGAATCGAGAAAACTACAAAATGTATCGTTTAAATTTGCAAAATCAGTACGTTTATTAATAGAATTCGACGACATTTTTATTTTACACATTTCTATAAAACGTCTTTTGAAAATATTAGACTCGTAATATAAAATATTAGTATTTTCAAAATCAAAATTATGGTCATTTTCTAATGAATGTTCTACAAGCATTGAATGATTTTGATTATTTTTTTGGATATGATATTTATGTTGGTCTAGACGTTTTTTTAAATTTTGGCTTGTTTCTCCAATATAACATGAATTACAATTTAAACATTTAATTTTATAAACTACGTTAGGTTGTTTTAGTTTTGGTGTTTTGGTTTTTAAATTTGAGAAAATACTATTTAAATTATTTACAGATTTGCTAGCTAAAATTAAATTGTGTTTTTTGAATATGTATTTAAATATGTCATATAGTGGTTCAATGTAAGGTAATGATATGTATTTTTTGTTTGAAATTTGTTTATTGTTATTGTGGATTTTTGAATTTTGTAAATATTTCATACGATTTTTTATTACTGATTCTATAAGATTTATTGGATAAGAATTTTGAACAAGAGTCTTTTTTATTAAATTTAAATTATCATAAATGAAAAGTTTATCAGAAAGTAAAACAGCTCGATCTGTTAAAGAAATAATTGTTGCAATTTTATAGTTTTTAGAAGTATACGAATGAAAATTAATATATCTACCTGACCACGTAGGTTTATGAAACCAATTTGTTATTAATTTGTTATTACGTCTGATGATATTTACATCTAGAAAACTTAGTGAATTGTTAATTTCTTTTTCTACTGTAAATTGTAATCTATTATGAAAAGAGTTAAATCTACTTAAAACAAAGTCTACTTTATCTGAAGGCAAAATCAATAAAATATCATCGACGTAACGAAAATATAAAGTTAAATTGAAAGGTAATGAGTTAATAACACTTTTTTCTAGTTCCTGCATGACAATTTCAGCTAAAGCAGGCGATAAAGGAGAACCCATTGCTGTACCGAAAATCTGTTTATAAAATTTATCATTGAAAGCGAAATAAGATGTTTCAAAACATAAAGTAACAATTTCTAAAAAATTTTCTTTGGAAATATCTGTAAAATCTTTAATTTCTATCCACCTATCATTAATGCTTTTTAAAGCTAACTCTTTTGGAATGTTAGTAAACAAAGAAACAACATCTAAGGAAATTATAATACAGTTATTTGGTACACCTATATTTTTTAATTTATCTACAAGTTCATAAGAATTTTTTATAAAGTATTCTGATTTACTAGTAACTTGAGTAAGAATTTTTGAAACAAATTTTGATAAGAAATATAGAGAAGAACCTATAGTAGAAACTATTGGCCGAAGAGGTGTGTTAGGTTTGTGAATTTTTGGAATGCAGTATAATTTAGGAAATGTGGGATGCTATACTTTAAGAGATTTAGCAATATTATTACTAATTTCAACAGATTTTTCTAACTTATTAATAATATTGAAAGTTTTACGTTGGAAATTTTCTGTGGGATCGTTATTTAATTCTACGTATGTATTATTGTCAGAGAGCATGGTTTGAACTTTTGAAAAATAGTCGTTTTTGTCAATTAAAACAGTAACATTGCTTTTGTCTGCTACTGTGACAATGATGTTAGGATTTTCTTTAAGAAATTTTTTACAAGCCAAAAGATCTCGAATAAGAATTTTATATTTTGATTTTTCAAAAGTCCTATCAATATTCCTAATGTAATTTAGAAAATTAGAACAAAATTTATTTCTTACTTGTATTTTGGAAGTTGAATCTAAAGATTTTATGCCAAACTCTAAGCTACTTAAAACGTTTAGAAAATCTACTTGTTTTTTATTAAAATAGGGTAATGAAAATTTTTTTCGCAAAGCAAAAATGTATTTTAAATTTGACGGAATTTCAGTTTTGGTATAATTAATTAACCATTTATTGATTGTATTTTGGTCAAATTTGATATAAAAGTTTTTATCTCTAATAGAAATAAGATTATCTAACTTTTTAATCTGTGTCGATCGAATTCTATTAAACAACCTTTCATTTTTTTGGTTTTCAAAATGTAGAAAATTGTTTAATGTAATATTATCTAGAAAATTACTTAACTGTCCTAAAGTATAATCTAATTTCCACATTAATTTGGTAAGAATTTTTAGAGTTACTTCAATTTCATATCAAAGAATTTTATTAGCGAAATTCGATACATATCTGTCAATTTTCTGACATGACATATCATACGCTCTTTTCAAAGGGCCAATTACATGATTACGATATACTCCTTCTTTTCTACATTTAAGCATAAAGAGCTTACGATTTTTTATTTTGATAATTTTAGTTAAAGTTTTGGAATAAATTTTGCACAGTACCTTACTTTGGTGCCCGTAGCGACCCTCCACAAAATTGTAAAATCCTATGTTTCTGATATCCATATTTACAGTTGATTCTTGTCCGATGAAATTTGTATCACAAAATCTTTTAAGCGGACACTAAATCGCGCACTATACACTTTACGTTTCACCGTCGTTCGACAGCTTCGTCAAAAGTGAAAAATATTTTTCACGTGAAAAGATTTTGTGATACAAATTTCATCGGACAAGAATCAACTGTAAATATTAATTTATTTAATTTTTAATTCGAAAATACGAAATTTTGTCTAAATTTAACAATTTATTACGCGATGAAATTAAAATTTCGTCCGACGCTTATGGAGAAATGAGCCAGCGCAATGATCGTACATAAACATGCACAGTATAAGCGGCGTCCCAGGCGGACTGTTGCAAGTGGAATCTCATCCTCCTAACCCTGGTCATAAGTCATGACGCTTACAGAAAGCTTGTAGAACACCGTACACATCTCCTTCAAAACTATGAATATCGAATGCATCCAAATTTTACTACTTAAAAGTGAATCCGGGATGTCGTAAATTATTTTTTATTATACCTGCATCAAAATTCTGTTTTTAAAACTAAAAAGCGTGCGAAAAAGGGCGATTAAAGCACGCCGTGTTTTAAAGTTGCCTAGGAAACAACACATACAATCTCCACGTTAACGATTCAAAATGCGATCCACAGGCAACTTTACAAAATGAATTTAAATTTTAATGTCATCCAAATTTTCACATTTTAGCGCAGGTATAATAAAAAATATCGTAACCGGTGATCAACATAAAAACGAATTAGAGCAGGCGCTGGAATTTAAAAGTGGGTCTTGAATAACGACATACTAACATTTTTTGTCAATTAATTATGTTATAAATTATAAATTATAAAAGTTCGAATAGAAACGTTGAAAAAGTGATTGAAGGAACGTCCGATGAACTAAATGCACACATGCGTGTTTGGTTGCAACGCCAACTCTAATTCGTTTTTCAGTTGATCACTTGTTATAATACACGTGCATAAGAGCCTTTAAAGCACTTGCGCCATTAAAAGCGCGACGCTTCGCGTCGCGCTTTTAAACCTGTCGCGCGTGCTTTAAAGGCTTTCTTATGCACTTGTATTATAAGATACTATTTTGTTTGGAAACCACAAATAAAATAAGTTTTTCTGTAAAGGTTATGTCATGAATTATGATTGCGATTGTACATTGAACTGTTCTTTGCTGTTCTGAAATGTTCTAGTTTGTGAAAGGAATGCTAATATTGTAGAGTGGAACCACGGTCCGTAAACTATAACGGTTACCTCATGCCGGGAGTGTTGGACGAGGGATGGGTGGAATGCGGGGTAGCGTTTGTGACGTCAGCCGTAGACCAGTCAAGGCTTGCTTGTTGAAGTTAAATGCAGTTTTGATCAGTTGTCAAAATTTGGAAAGGAAAATGACACTAAAATAATACCGGTTGAAGTACTTGATATGCAGATTAATTGCTACTCTTAAGTTGAGCATAAATTTAAGCAGTGTTAATAATATGACATTTCAGATACAGGTATTTCGTGTTTTGTTTTAAAATAAAAATTAATAGAACCTTTAAAATCGTTACATTGGTGCCAGGTGTGAGGTTCGTGAAAATATACAGGGTGTTTCATTGAAGATGCACCAAACTTAAGGGACACGTTTCTGACATTATTTCAAACAAAATATCTTAATAAAAATTTTTAATTGGTGCAACTTGAAATTTGCATAATTTGGAGCCGATGTTTTTAGAAATACCGTAGCGATTTAAATTTCTGCAGCCGTGAAAGATGACGAGCGATTTAAATTGTTTTATGAATGGCACGCGCCTGCAAGAAGACAGTAAATAACTATCGTAAACGAAAAAATTTATGACAGGCTTTTAAGTTTGGCCTTGACCGCAAGACGTGTTAAAGACGAACACTTTGAAAAAAGCGTGCGTTTTCACCGCACTAACATTTATGCAAACCGTAATTACATCAAATTTGCCGAGTCTTAATAATGTACGATAAATAATTAACGCTTGTAACGTTTTTATTTGTCTCTGTATCCAACAATTACTACAATTATGTACAATTAATAAATTGGAATTGTTGCTTCCGCCACGCCGGTCTGTTAAATTATTTGCCTATCAGACTGAACTTGATCACATGAGGAAGAAACAATTTCGGAAGCGGGCGAATTACGTAAATGGCAATTACCTTACATGTGTTGGAATAATCTGCGTATTCTCGAAATGTGTAATTGCCCATCGCACCACCAACACACCCACACACACACTTACATAATAAACTTAAAAATGAAAAGTATAAACTACACCAACTAATTACTCGCCACTACAACGTTAGTGAACGAACGGAGTGAACGAACTAAATGTGTTTCATCATATCATCTGAGGCGCGACAGTTTATGGGGTAATAAAGTAAAAAACCGAACGTTAAGGTAGGTTAAGAATTCGGGCCGCTCTCATCTATTGTACGTTTTAAAAATATACGATTCTCCTTTCCCTTCGATTATCTCAAAACTTATTCATTAAAAAAAAAAATATTATAGGAAACTTTTATTTCTTTTCACGATATCTACCAACATACCGAGTTTGGTGCATCTTCATTGAAACACCCGGTATAAACAATTAAAATTAAATTAAATTGAAACAAATTACATATTAAACAAAGTGCAGTGTCGAAAAAAAAAAACAATGGCTTCAAAGAAAGTGCTGTTAAAAGTCTTGAAAGTGACTGAATTAAAAGCCGAATTAGAAGAGCGCGAATTGGAAATCTCCGGAAAGAAATCGATTTTGCAAGAGAGACTACACCAAGCGCTACTAGAAGCAGGAGAGGACCCGGAAACCTTTCTTTTTGAAATCTCGGGCGACCTGCAGATTTAAGTAAGATATTAGAAGATAAATTAAAAGAACAATCTGAAAACTTTAAAGATGAATTGCAAAATAAATTGATGGAACAATCTGGAAATTTGGAAGATAAATTAAAGGAGCAATCGAGAAATTTTAAAGATCAATTGCAAAATAAATTGATGGAACAATCTGGAAATTTAGACGCTAAATTAAAGGAACAATCCGGAAATTTAAAAGACGATCTACACAAATTAATGGAATACTCTAGAAACACGGAAGAGAACGTGAAAATTTTAGAAGAGAAACTTGAAAATAAATTAATACAACAGTCGAGAAATCTGAAGGATGAATTTCTAGAACAATCAAAAGGGCTCGAAGATAAACTAGTGATAAAAATATCAGAAGAGACAAGGAATCTGCAAGAAAATGTTGAAGAAATACTATTCCAGCAGGATAACAAAATTAAGAATTTCGAGCAAATCATGGCAGGGTTGCGAATGTTCGGGGAACTGTCACCAGCAGAAATACCAGAAAATAATGAGGCCCAAACTGTGGTAGGACCAGCGGAAACTTCGAAATTAAAAATAAAACCACCGACATTCGATGGGAAGTCATCTTGGCCTAACTATTTCAAACAGTTCGAAGCGGCAGCAAAGGCGAACGGATGGACGGCCAGTGAAAAAGCCACTTCGTTAATTGTAGCCTTGAGGGGGGACGCTAGCGATGTAAATGATGCCGGCAGAGGAACAAGAAGACTTCCACAAGCTGGTGAACAGGCTGGAGATGCGTTATGGCCAGGCGCATCTGACCGAGGTATACCATGCGCAGCTAAGAAACCGTTGCCAGAAATCCGGAGAGTCTTCAGGAAATCGAGGCTGATGTAGCGCGCCTAGCCCGGTTGGCATATCCTACAGCGCCTGATCAATTCCTGCAATGTTTGACGATGCAGACCTTCGTAGGTGGAATCCGTGACCCGGAGAACCAGCAGGCATTGAGAGTGGCCCACCCCAAGACATCCAAGAACGCACTGGCCTACGCCTTGGAATACGAAGCGGCGAAGCGAGTCTCAAGAGGGCATGTCAAGGTACGAGCTGCCATGAATTCCCAAGAGGAGGAACCCGTCAGCGTCAAGGTGCGATCTGCTGCAGAGGAGCGGCCTAAGGAGTATACCACCGCGGATGATGTTCGCCGCATTATGGAACAATTCTTGAGGCAGAAGAATCCGCTGGTGTGTTGGAATTGCCAGGAAGAGGGACATGTTCGCAGGCGGTGTCCCAAAGCCAGGCAGGAGCCTCCACGAAGGAAGCCACAGGGAAACTAAGCCGGGTCGGTGCAGAGGGGCAAACGTCGACCCGTATTCAAAGGCCCCCAAAGACAAAAGCCACGAAAGTGTAGCCCTGCGGCGATTAACCAGCAGTGTCTTCGTGGATGCCACCATTGATGACATCCCTCACACCATGCTACTGGATACGGGTGCGACGAAGACTATCTTAAGGCCTGACGTTATCAAGTCATCAAGACGCACCGAGCCGACTAAGTGGAGACTGAGGACAGCAACCGGAACATCAGCAACTGTCCATGGTGAAGTAGAAGTGAATATTACAATTGGATCGATCGCCATCAAGCACCGTGCGCTGGTAGCAGAAATAGAGGACGAGGCGATTTTGGGCATCGACGTCATGTGTGCTCATGGGTTCCAATTGGATCTGAAGCGTGGCGTGATGGCGGTTAACAACGAGGAGTTGATTCTACATCAACGAGAGGACGTGGCCGCTCGAGTTGTTCTCGCCGAAGAGAACTATAACCGAGGTTATAGTCGACGCAAACCTGAATGGCGCTTTCCAAGATGGGCAAGTCATTATGGTCGAACATAATACTGACGATCAGAAGATTGGAAGAGGAGTTCTCGTTGGGAAAACGTTGTTGACAGCAAAGAAGGAAATACCAGTCCGTCTAATGAATGTGAACTGTTTCCCCGTCAACATCAAGAGAGGTACGATCTTAGGAAGCTACGCCATGGTATCCTCCATTTCCCGCCAAATAGAAGCAAACGTACAAGAGACGAAGGTCCCGAAGAAGTTGTTGGAAATGGTCATGTCAACGGCCCAGGAATTGACTCCAGAGCAAAAGTCAAAAGCAAAGAATCTGATCCGTCGCTATCAAGATGTGTTCGAGGTGGAAAATGGATCTAAGGGAAGAACCGACGTCGTCAAACACAAGATAGAGACCGGGGAAGAAAGACCCATCCGTCAAGCTCCAAGGAGGTTACTATTAGCGAAGCGGGAGGAAGCAGAACGCATTATTCGTGAGATGGAAAAAAACATTGTAATTGAGCCATCGAGCAGCCCATGGGAGTCACCGGTAGTGCTTGTGAAGAAGAAGGATGGATCCACACGATTCTGCGTAGACTATCGATTGCTTAACAATGTCACCAAAAACGACAGTTATCCTCTGCCACGGATTGATGATACCCTGGACACTCTGGCCGGCTCAAAGATCTTCTCGACCTTGGATTTAAAGAGTGGTTATTGGCAAGTGGAACTAGCGTCCGAAGATCGAGAAAAGACGACGTTTTCCCTTGGTATGGGTCTATGGCAATTCACGGTGATACCGTTCGGGTTATGTAATGCCCCAGCGACATTCGAGAGGCTAATGGAGACGGTTCGAAGGGTCTGTCCTGGACTACCTGCATGATATACCTGGACGACATAATCGTGGTGGGAAAAACGTTCGACGACCACCTGAAGAATCTGGAAGGAGTGTTCCAGAGGCTTCGCGGAGCTGGACTAAAGCTCAGCCTCAAGAAGTGCCACCTGTTCCAGAAGGAAGTGAATTATCTAGGCCATATTGTAAATGGGAGTGGAATCGCCGTGGACCCAGTGAAGATTCAGGTTGTGAAAGACTGGCCAACGCCCAAGAATAAACACCAGATAAGGAGTTTCCTAGGCCTGTGCACTTACTATCGGCGCTATGTTCCCGGATTTGCAGACATCGCTAAACCGCTGACAAAACTCACAGAGGAAGGACGCCCGTTTGAATGGGACCAACACTGCCAAATTAGTTTTGAGCAACTGAAACAGTACTTGATAAGTGCTCCAATTCTGAGCGACCCTCTCCCAGAAGGCAAGTTCGTCGTAGACACAGATGCTAGCAATGTTGGTATCGGTGGCGTACTCTCCCAGATACAAGATGGACAAGAGAAGGTGATCGGCTATTTCAGTAAAGTCCTGTCAAAGCCGGAACGAAATTATTGCGTTACTAGAAGGGAATTGCTAGCCGTGGTAAAGACGATAGAACATTTCTACAAGTACTTATATGGCAGACACTTTCTCCTGAGGACGGACCATGCCGCTTTAAAATGGCTCTCCGATTCAAGAATCCTGAAGGACAAGTCGCACAATGGATCGAACGACTTCAGGAATACGATTTTGAAATCCAGCATCGGGCCGGAACTAGCCATAGAAATGCCGATGCTCTGTCGAGAAGACCTTGTGCTGAAGACTGTAAGCATTGTAGTCGTCTGGAGGAGAAAGTAGCCACGACTGCGAGGACGGCCGTTATAGACGACAAATGGCAAGCTGAAGAATTGCGACGAGACCAGGAGAACGATCAGGATTTGAAATTGGTGCTGGAATGGAAAAGTAGGGAGGCAAGGCCTACTTGGGAAGAGATAGCACCGTGTGTACCATCGATAAAATCGTACTGGGCGCAGTGGGACTCCATAGTGCTGGATCATGGTCTTCTGAAACGAACCTTCGAGAACCAGGAAGGCACGGAACAGAAGACACAGTTACTGATCCCCAAGAATAGGGTGCCGGAAGTTCTGAGGGAACTTCACGATGGAACTTCGGGAGGGCATCTGGGAATCAAGAAGACTATGGAAAAGGTGCGCGAGCGATTCTACTGGGTAAACTGCAAGGAAGACGTAAAGGACTGGTGTAGGAAGTGCGTAGTCTGCGCAGCTAGTAACGGCCCCCACAGACGAGGCAAGGCTCCCATGAAACAGTATAACGTGGGAAGTTCTTTTGAGAGAGTTGCCATAGATGTAGCCGGCCCATTTCCACAAACGAATAGTGGAAATAAGTACATTGTCGTGGTGATGGATTACTTTAGCAAGTGGGTTGAAGCATACGCCCTACCAAACCAAGAGGCGATAACTATTGCTGAAGTCGTTGTCCGAGAATGGATCAGTCGGTATGGCGCGCCCATGGAGCTGCATTCAGATCAAGGGAGGAACTTTGAATCGGTTTTGTTCAAGAACGTGTGTACTCTGCTCGGCGTCCGGAAAACTAGAACCACTGCACTCCATCCGCAGTCAGACGGAATGGTGGAAAGATTCAACAGAACCATCAACCGACATTTGTCCAAAGTCGTCTCCGATCATCAGAGAGACTGGGACACGTACATTCCCCTTTTTCTACTGGCATACCGTTCGTCCGTTCATGAGATAACAGGAGAGACACCAGCGAAAGTAGTATTTGGGCGAGAGCCAAGGCTGCCCTGCGACCTGAAGTTCGGCGTGAAGCCCAGTGAGATCCCTGCCGACGAAGACTACGTTAGCGGCCTACGCAGGAAAATGGACGACATTCACAATCAAGTGCGTCACAATATACAGACGGCCAGCGACCGAATGAAGGAGCATTATGACATCAATGCTCAGAATGGGGGATACCAACCTGGAGCGCTGATCTGGCTTTACAATCCTCAAAGACGTCGAGGTCTATTCCCAAAATTGCAGACATCTTGGGAAGGTCCTTACATAGTGATGAAACGGATCAACGATGTCATCTACCGCATCAAGAAGGTTCCGCATGGCAAACCCAAAGTGATCCACTTCAACCGGATGGCTCCTTACAACGGAGAAGAAAATGAAGTGACAGTATAAAGGACGCCAGGTTCCGAAGTGAACTTCGAAACCTTTATGTCTCATCACGCCACAGGGAGTAAGGCACGATTCGGAGTGACCACAGAAAGGCAGCAAGACCTTTTTCACGTACCACCGGAGTACAGTCTAGCCCATTGTGTGGCAGAAGACCTAAGAATGCCCAGGTCTTCCGGAAGAAATTTGGTCATGTCGAGGAACTCCGAAGACAGCATCCCATGGTGGGCAAGAGCTTGCAGATCATCGACACGGAAGCAGATCAAAGACTACACGTGTACTACTTAGTCACCAAGAGGACATCAAGCGGTAAGCCCGACTATCGCAACATTTGGAAAGCTTTATGGAGCCTGAGAAGACAGCTGGTAGAAGGCAAGGAGACGAAATTAGCCATTCCTAAGTTGGGCTGCGGACTAGACGGACTGGACTGGAGGGTCATTCGAAGCATGATAGAAGTCATTTTCAACGGAACGGGAATTGATATCCTAGTCTGCAGTCACCACCCACAGGCAGCTGTCGGCAGTAAGAAAACCGTGGACTGCTATTTCTTCCAGACCGGAAGTTGTAAGAAGGGTCCAGCATGCCGCTTTCGACATCCTCCCTCAAGGCTGTCACAAGGAACGTTCCGAGACGAAACGTTTTTAAGAAGGGGGCAGTGTAATGATCCGCCGACACCAGCCGGCGTCAGACTGTCTCTTGCGTCACAGCCGTCTAGTCGACGCACCTTAGGCGACGGTCGAGAAAGTGCTGCCGGCAGAATAAACTAGACCAGACAGCCCGTCGCGTTCCAGGCCATTCTCGAAGAGAGAGCCGGTTTATAAATGCACGCGGCCGCGGGTGGAGGACAGTTCGAATTGAATTCAACGTTGGACAATTCGGCATGAAAGTTCGATAGACGTTCGCTCGGTTGTTAAAATAAATCAGACATAAGTTTATAAATAAATTATTGTAAGTTGTAAATAAATAAGTGTTACTTTTAAATAAATTAGTTTATTAACTATTTCGTGTTTTGTTTTAAAATAAAAATTAATAGAACCTTTAAAATCGTTACAGTATAAAACACCTAAAAACATGCAACTGTTGGACAAAATATATTTTTCGTGTAGTTGACAGAAAAGTGACACAATGTTTAATCATAAATCGTGAAGAAAAGTGGGACTTGTTTTGTTAGCAACACTTTTCTTCACGTTTCCTTTAGCAACACTTTTTTTCGTTCATTTTGACGTATCAGAGGTCGAAGATTGATTGATATCACAGATTGATGTTTTGTTACTATACTTTCAACAAATGCTTGGCATACCTTGATGTATTATTATTCGTCGACACTCTCATAATTTTAGCGTTATTTTCGTCAACTACACGAAAAAATAGCATGATCTACACGTTAGAAAAGTGAATTTCCATGTTCGTGTAAATTTGATCCACTCGTGAGCTAATTCTAACATTTACACTCACTGGAAAACTGTCACTTTTCTAAACTTGTAAATCAATATACTATTTTCTCTAAAATAAAAATGAAAATAAACACTATTCACGTTCTTTTGAGACTCAGAGTAGGCCATGTTAGGGTATCACTAAAAAATACACTTGTCAGAAATTAGATTGACGTTCATTTTTAATTTTATGGTCATACAGGGTGACTGTTAATTATACCGACAAAATGAAATCACGATAAGAAGCGATGTCCGAGAGTATGGGAAAAATGTTAAAAAAATTCTTTCTGCTTTAGTTTTCGAGAAATAATTAATCAAAAATTGGCCCCAAAACGACGATGCGCCCCTGCTTAAAAAGTAGAGGAGCAGACGAACGAAATAAATACTCTCATAAAAGTTTTTTTATAGTTTTATAATACGATGCGCTGCCTGGCTTCGTGACCTTGACCTTTCAGTAAAATTTCACAACTCCGTTTTTAGGTCAACGCCCGACGCGAAATACGAACTCGAAAATATTTACTTGCCAAATTATCTGAAATAGATTATTCCTCCACGCAAAGGATAACAATGGCCACACTTTGAACATCTGCTTTGATAGGTAAATAAATAAATAAATCATTAAGGGCCGTTACTTTCATCACTGATTAACTTGACTTTTGTAAAAACCGGCTATCTCCATTTTTTGCCGAAATTGAGTTATGCATACAGACAAGTCCATAACATGATGCCCCAACATCCAGTGCAAGAATCAGGTTTTTGTATTTACTAGTTGGGCTGACACTATCTTATATAGTTTCAGTCATAATTTTGAACTCTGAAGAATTGTGCGTGAAGTACATGTTTTTTGTTCTATTGTAAAATTAGTAAAAGTGGAGATAGCAGGTTTTTGCATTCTTCGATTGATTCGTTTCTTTTCTTCTTCCGTTTCCAGCTAATAACCGAGTAATAATAAAACTAAATTGTGTCAAGATCATTTTCGATTGTTAATTCCTATAATTTCGTTTTGTCTATACGACAAATTATTAACAAATCTATGCATGCTGGATCAAATTTACAGGAACATGGAAATTCACTTTTCTAACGTGTAGATCATGCTATTTTTTCATGTAGTTGACGAAAATAACAATCAATCAATCTTCGACCTCTGATACGTCAAAATGAACGAAAAAAAGTGTTGCTAAAGGAAACGTGAAGAAAAGTGTTGCTAACAAAACAAGTCCCACTTTTCTTCACGATTTATGATTAAACATTGTGTCACTTTTCTGTCAACTACAAGAAAAATATATTTTGTCCAACAGTTGCATGTTTTTAGGTGTTTTATACGTTGGTTTTGAGTGACTAAAGTCAAATTTCAATCACTAGCGGCTAAAATTTAATTTTTGAACTCATCGCCCTCTAGTTACTGTTTTACGCACGAAATAGTTGACCAGGAAACACTGTTTCCCGGTCGAGTAGACCAGGGAACAATGTCAAAAACACTGGGACCAAGCAGTCGAGAATTCTCGCGTCCTGAGAAATCGAAAAAGTCGAGATATCAGGAACCCTATTTGAGCTTGTCAGGTTATTTTAGGGTAAGCTTGACAAGGGTTCCCTGTACCTAAGTCCTATGATTTTTAAGAAATTAGGCTTTGTTTATGGTTTTAAATGTAACTTTTATAATTAATATCTCATTAACGAAGAAAGTTAGAAAGTAGATGTTGTGGTACAACCTAAGTGGAAGGTATCTGCCGCAGTAACAAAATTTACTTTTCATTAAACAAGGATTCAGTAAAACTATTTCTATTTCGACAACAATTGAAGGACAGTAACTTTTGTTTTTTAAATAGAACGGTGTTATTTTTATGTCGTCGTTAGATGCTCCATAAAGTTATTTTTCAATTAGCTGTACACTTCCCTATACCAATTACTGACGGTTGAGGAGATATTTAATATTATTTAATAATTTCTGGATTTTAACGTGTTAATAAAAATCAGGAGTGAGTATTTACTCAAAGATTTGACTTGTTTTGAGTAAAATGTCAATTTTTTAAGTTTATTAAGGTCTGTTATATAAAATGCGTACATTTTGAACACTTATTCTAAAATTACAAGACATCTTAGAATTATTTTGTTCCTACAGTTTTCAAAGGTTTCGTATTTATTTTGGAAAATCAGTATTTAATTTTATTAGTTGTTGTAATATTCAAATATAATAAATATTTCGTCCATAATGTGTAGAGCGCACTTTATTATTTGACATAAAACAAAAGTTAAATTTCGGTACAAGAAGTCAATTGTATCAAACGTAGTTAACCACGCGATCAAGGTACTTGTGAGTCTAAGCAATACCAGAAAGCTTAACACTATCAGGAAACTTAACAATACTTAAAAACACCAAACAAAATTATTTCTCTCGTTACTGTTTAACATGTCATAAGCCTTAACAATAGAGTTAAGTAATCATGTATTTATCAATATTTTATACGACCAGGACTTAAAAACTTAGCAAATTGTCATTGTACTCAAAACAAGTAAAATGTTTGAGTAAATACTCACTCTGATTTTAATTAATACGTTAAAATGCAGAAACTATGAAATAATATTAAATATCTCCTCAACCGTCAGTAATTGGTATAGGGAAGTGTACAGCAGGTAACTGATCCTAAATATTAGGTTGTTCGGAAAAAAATGTCGTTTTCTTTTTAATTCAGAACGTACTATTGCTATCATAAAAAACTAGGACAAGATTTTTTAAGCTGTGTAAAACTGCTACCGACCACAAATTTTAAATTATTTGAAATTGTCAATCATTTCTACAGTAAATATTGTTTTAAAAGCTAGGATAGCTGCATTAGCTGCTTGCGTAGAAAAGGGTGTCACAGTTAGACAAATTACTCAGAATTTCAGCATTAACAAAAACACAGTTACTGACATGACTGCAAAGTAAGATTCAATATAATAAAATAATGCAAACGCATGGCTACTGGATTGAAAAGTTGTCCTAGTTTTTTTATGACATCGATAGTATATATACATAAGTATAAAAATTTTGATGAAACTATATAATGATCATTTGCATCAGTGACCTTTTGCCATCTTTCTGCTAGCAGTTGTACTCCACGATGATATCACCCAACTTTTCTGGAATCAAAAAATTGTAGACATAATACGACGTTTTTTTCCGAACAACCTAATAATAGAATGAATGAATTTATCTACATTGTTTTGCCTTGATGCGGGCATTACTTTTGTCGGTGGGCTGACAAATTGGGACTTTTGCAATCACGTTTCACGTGCCCGTGATCCTTTAACGTTAACTTTATTAACCCCGGTGTAGCAATTTACGTAATTTACACTTTGAAAGTTTTTGCAACGACAAGCTCAATGATCACTTTGGTTCTTCTGCCATTAAGTCGTGCACTGCAAATGATATACATGAACATACCATGCTTTTCTCCCCAATTACTAGTGATGAATTAAAAGACAATTTTGATCTTCAAAAATTTGAACTCGTCTGGTCACGATGGTGTAACTAGTGCTATAATAAAAAGTGTTGCTGATGAGATCTCTATCCCACTAACTAACATATACAACATGTCTATTACTACTGGTGTTTTTCCTGATTCGTTAAAACTCGCGCACATCATCCCGGTGTTTAAACAAGGTGATACTTCCGTAGCTGTGAACTATCGTCCGATTGCTCTCTCGAGTGTCTTCTCAAAGATCCTGGAGAAATTAGTGTTCAATCAAATTATGGCTTACCTTGAGAAATTCAACCTACTGGTAAATACACAACATGGCTTTCGACCTGGAAAGTCCACAGAGACCACAGAGACTTTTAGATAAAGTACACAAAGAACTTGACAAAAAAAATTGTGTTGCGGCCATTTTTTATGATTTGTCATGTGCGTTTGATACTGTAGATCACAATTTTATAAAACATAAGCTGTATAATTTAGGAATAAGGGGCAATATTCTAGAGATGGAACGGATATACTGCCGGCCGAACTTTCGAACACCGATGGTCCTGTCACCGGACCGCACAGATTCGGCCGGATCTCCTGGCACTAATTTGAGAGACAGCTCATATACCGAATACTTATTTTTAATTGTAGATAACGGCGTGGCTCATGCGTTAGCGTGAATAGAGAGTTTTAGCCATTTTTACGGTATGGATAACGTTTACGCTAAATGCTTCAAAACTATTAATGCGCGTGCTCACAAATATATGAGCAAGCGCATTACTCTTTTTACAGCATTTAGCGTAAACGTTATCCGTACCGTAAAAATGACTAAAACTCTCTAATGTCTAGCAGTCCGGGGGTTCTTGGTTCAATTCTTATTGTACGTTTAATTTTTTTTACATTTGCAAAAATGTTTCCTGATTCGATTCTTATGGCATGACATTATTTTTTTACATTTACAATTGTATGTAAATTATTTTTACCAAATAATTTTTGTTCACGGCCTTTTCAGAGCAAAGGGCATCTTATAATCGTAAAAGTGTTCCAGGTTTGTCCTGTTTTTTTTTGAAAACGCTTAATGATTATTATTTTATTATCCATCACGATTAAAGAAAAAGATATCATAATACATAGAACCCGTCGACTATAACGTTTATACGCAATGTTATTATTTTGTAAACAAATTCAAGAAACTTTGGTATAAGATGAGGAAATTTGTTCATTTTAATTAATACACTGTGTTCAGAAATTAGGGAACTCGGAGGTCGTAGGGCTGTTCCTTGCATGATTCTAAAAGAAAATCTTATTAATACAAAAATGAATTTTATTTTACTTTTATTTTATTTATTTTATTAAGAGTTCTAATTAGTTGAAGACCTGTTAAAACAATTTAAAATGAGGACACACTGCAGGGATAACAAAAACATCTACATAATTATAATTTGAACAAATTTTGGTCGGTTAAATGCACTTAAAACGCATTTTTCATTCCTCATAACTTCAACTTTGATGACATCGCATATAAACAAGAGGGCTCGTACAAAGTTTTTGTATTAAGATTTTTTTCTTAGAATCATGCAAGGAACAAAGAGTCCCTTAATTTCTGAACACGTTGTATAAAAAATAAAAAGAAAGCAATGGTGAATGGTTCAAATTGAACACCTTAATTCTAAAGAAAGTATTCTGTTTGAACAGTATTAGTCCCGTCCCGTTTTTGCTTCAAACATTTACGGTCAGCCTACTTGTAATTTAAAAAAATATGTATTATGCCTATATTAAATCCGGTCAGTACACTGAAGGTCCGGCCAAAACCGAACTATATGCCGAATCGGCCGGATTCAGTACCGCGGCAGGAGATTCGTTCCATCTCTACAATATTCTCGACTGAATTCTCTCCTTTCTTAATGATAGGAAAATTGTTGTTAAAATGAATAATATGTACTCTGATACACATAATGTTAATATGGGGGCCCATTGATATTGATATTCCTTCTATTTATAAACGATCTGGCCATACATGTAAAGAACGCCTTTCTCTTGAACTTTGCGGATGACACGTCGCACTATGGGGCCAAAAGCACTTTCGCGTCTCAAAAATCTGTAACTCTTTTATTTACTAACTTACGTTAATGAAATTTGGTACATAGATTAAGAAGACTATAGGCTTTATGGCTGTGATGTGATTTTTTTAAAATTTTTATTTACTTCTTTATTATATATGTTGTAACACCGAAAAGTGAAGATTGCTTAAGGTAAAGTGCCCTTATTCTAAAAGATGCATAAAAATGTCATAAGAAAATATTGTTTAGAATTAAAAGTTATAATCAAATACAAAATTAGAGCGATTAATTTGAAGGTTGAGAAATTTACAGTTCGATGCGAATCAAATAGCGGCTACTCTGAAGCTCATTTTTAATGAACGATTACGTATATAAGACACAATCAACGTGTAAAGTATTATACATCATTGGAAAGGGCAGATCTTCTAGTTTCAAAATAACTATATAAACATGTAAATTGCTTACTGCTTTGTTTAATAAAAAAAAACATAAACATAGGTATGTTTAATTTGTCATTTTAAAATTTTGCTTAAAGATTTAACTGTCATCGGGATTTGCCGGTGTGGAGTTATTGGTAGGGTATAATAGCGAAAGTAGTCCTCTAAATGATAGCGAAAATAACTTTTGCACATATTTGCACCTAACGTCAAAAAACAGGTTGAAAGATGGTGACCTACGTTTAGTGTAAGTAGCTACTCGTATTTTCTGCTAATGATATGGTGGAAAAAAAATGTATGGTTTTTGACAATGAATAAGTATCACTACCTTTTCAGTGGTTGTGTTCGTCTTTTGTGGTTAAAAACAAAATACGAGTAGCTACTTACACTAAACGTAGGTCACCATCTTTCAACCTGTTTTTTGATGTTAGGTGCAAATATGTGCAAAAGTTATTTTCGCTATCATTTAGAGGACTACTTTCGCTATTATACCCTACCAATAACTCCACACCGGCAAATCCCGATGACAGTTAAATCTTTAAGCAAAATTTTAAAATGACAAATTAAACATACCTATGTTTATGTTTTTTTATTAAACAAAGCAGTAAGCAATTTACATGTTTATATAGTTATTTTGAAACTAGAAGATGTGCCCTTTCCAATGATGTATAATACTTTACACGTTGATTGTGTCTTATATACGTAATCGTTCATTAAAATGAGCTTCAGAGTAGCCGCTATTTGATTCGCATCGAACTCTAAATTTCTCAACCTTCAAATTAATTACTCTAATTTTGTATTTGACTATAACTTCTAATTCTAAACAACATTTTCTCATGACATTTTTATGTATCTTTTCAAATAAGGGCACTTTACCTTAAGCGATCTTCACTTTTCGGTGTTACAACATATATAATAAAGAAGCAAATAAAAATTTTAAAAAAATCACATCACAGCCATAAAGCCTATAGTTTGCTTAATCTAGGTACCAAATTTCATTAACGTAAGTCAGTAAATAAAAGAGTTACAGATTTTTGAGACGCGAAAGTGCTTTTGGCCCCATAGTGCGTCGCGTCGGTGACAGTGAGCGGATCGAGTAGTGAACAACTTCGACTAATGGCCGATTTCTTGACCATGTTTAACCTAAGGTTAATTTATCTAACAGTTGGAATGTGACGTACAGTTGGCCGTACACATACTATGTGTCACATTCTAACTGATAGATAAATTTAACCTCAAGATAAGGCGATGAAGAAATCGGGCATAAATATTGATAACGTTAATCGTGAAATGCGGCAGTGGTGTACTAGCAATAGAGTCATAATTAACGAGCAAAAGACTCAATATCTGTTATTTCAGAGGAAGCAAGACTCACTTGCTGCGTCTGTAAAATTTTTAGGTATTTTTGTTGATGCTCGCTTGTCATGGGAAGCTCATGTCGATTTTGTCTGTAAAAAACTAAATTCTGCCTTTTTTGGGATAGTACAACTTAAAAAATCTATAATCGAGGCTGATACTTTAATGCATATACAGTGCACGCCAAAAAGTCGGAATCAAATGGGAAAAATTTTTATTTCTGATTTTTCGAAAAAACTTTTTACGGCAATAATTTGTGCTTGTCTGAAAACCTGTTTAGCCCCTATTAGATATACCGAGTGATTTTTACTTAGTTAGAAAATAGCGTTTTTCGAAATTGCCAAAATCCTAAAATTGTTATTTCTTGGAAATTAATAGAGATTTCAACGAGACTTTTTTACTGTGTATTGGTTTTAGCTTACTGAAGAATCTCAAGGCCAGAAAATAACGTATTTTTCTTTAACTTCGGCAAAAATTGAATTTTTCAATTTTTGAACTTTTCACAAAATTTCACATATCAAAACTTAATTTTAAATTTAAAATCATTTTAGATGAAAACTTCAAAGATTTGTAATTGGAAAAAAATAGAGAAAGGTATTTATTGCTTTAGATATTTTTTTATTTACTGAAAAGTAATATTTGTACATAATCGTAACGTTTTTGATGCAATATGCTTTCAAAGAGAAATATTTTTGAATGATAATTAACAGGTGTTGGAATGTCTTCTAAAAACTCTAATGTACTCCTATTAATGAACTCCTGTCACAAAAGCCCCCTAAATGTTCTTTTACAACGACCTAAATGAGGAGAGTTTTTCCATAACTTTACCTGACACTAAAACAATCCACAGGCGTCTTGTAAACTACATAAGGAAAAATTCTCCTCCTTTAGGTCGTAGTAAAAGAACATTTAGGGGGTTTTTGCGACAGGAGGAGATTAGAGTTTTTAGAAGACATTCCAACACCTGTTAATTATCATTCAAAAATATTTCTCCTCAAAAGCATATTGCATCAAAAACGTTGCGATTATGTACAAATATTACTTTTCGGTAAATAATAAAATATCTAAAGCAATAAATACCTTTCTCTATTTTTTCTTCCAATTACAAATCTTTGAAGTTTTCATCTAAAATTATTTGAAATTTAAAATTAAGTTTTGATATGTGAAATTTTGCGAAAAGTTCAAAAATTCAAAAATTCAATTTTTGGCGAAGTTAAAAAAAATGCTATTTTCTGGGCTTCAAATTGTTCAGTAAGCTAAAACTAATACACATTAAAAAATCTCGTTGGAATCTTGATTAATTTCCAAGAAATAACAATTTTAGGATTTTGGCAGTTTCGAAAAATGCTATTTTCTAACTAAGTAAAAATCACTCGGTATATCTAATAGGGGCTAAATAGGTTTTTAGGCAAGCGCAAATTATTGCCGTAAAAATTTTTTTCGAAAAATCGGAAATAAAAATTTTTCCCATTTTATGCCGACTTTTTGACGAGCACTATATTATGGGTTGGCACATTGCCACCTTTCGTACAATATCCTCTGTTGGGGGTGTGCGTCCGAGCTCAACAGAGTGCTTATTCAGACAAGCCTGCCGAACCACATTTTTTACCCATAAGAGGATAATGACGGTGGCAGGAATTTATACAGGATATCCCAAATAGAGTGGCTTATTAAAAGTTTTCGGGGAAGGGAATATCCAAATATTCTGAAAATTAGTACACTGCCCTAAAGGAAAGCGATCTTTCAGATTAAAATATTTTCACTTTTATATCACTTCCGGTAATACCGGAAGTCGCCATTAACTTTCTTATTTTAAATAGAATGCTATACTTTTTATTATAAATTCTGATTCTACACATTATTTTAAATAAAAAATGTTAAGGCTTCCCTATACCTAAATGTAACCGATTTTGAGATATCTTCAAATTTATTTAAAAAAAATTTTTGGTGACCTTCCATTTAAGACAATGTATTTACGCCAGTTTCAAATTTAAAGATTGAAGTGACATGTCGTTTAAAAGTATAATGTTCACACTTTCAAATCATATCCTAATTATCCCTGAAAAATTCATAGGGTGGTCACAATATGGTGTCGTAGGTCATTATGTTTAACTGCCCAAAATTCAATTTTCGTAAATGGAATACCCTGTATATTTTTACATCATGAGATACAGAATCAAATTCTACATCGATTGATATTAGCATTCCCTATACCTATTTCTTTTAGTTTCCTTGTTATCAATAATTGTTTATTATAACGGCATATTTTGCTAGAATTATCGAAATTTTTCGCAGTAAGTGTCGACAAAATAAAAATATTTATTGAGTTATACCATTAACAGATAAGTAGAAATAAATAAATAAGTTTCGACGAATGCTAATACAGAAATTTCATTTGCTTCATTGCCAGTTACAGGAGCAGATAAAGTTTTCTTTGGTCAGGTGCCACTTCTTAAAAAATACGTTCAAATCATCTATATTTTTTTTCTGTCATTGGCGGTAACTGCGGATACTTTTCCTTAAATTTTCTGCTCGTTCTCGTAACCATTTTGTTGCACTCTCCTTGAATGTAAAATAAACTGTTTATTAGAATAAATAAAATTATTCATTATTATTTTTACCACTTTACCAATTGGACGTATTGCTTTTGTTGTTTAATAAAAACGTTAAATTAACAAAAAAAATGTTTTTCAAAGCATCCTTAATTTTTAAAGACGCTCGTTTATGAAAATGGTAAACTTACGGGAGGTATTTATCTAATAGCTTTATTCTATGATGTACGTCAAAATAATGTTATGGTTAGCAATTATTTATTTCTTGAAAAGTAACAATTCAATATCTGCTTCTTTTTTCAAAGCTTGCTACGAATAAGTGCATTCATTCCATTAATTAAGAGAATAAAATAAACAATCATTGATAACAAGAAAACTAAAAGATATAGGTATAGGGAATGCTAATATTAATCGATGTAGAATTTGATTCTGCATCTCATGATGTAAAAATATATAGGGTGTTCCATTTACGAAAATTGAGTTTTGGGCAGTTAAACATAATTACCTACGACACCATATTGTAACCAGCCTATGAATTTTTCAGGGATAATTAGGATATGATTTGAAAGTCTGAACATTATACTTTTAAACGATATGTCACTTCAACCTTCAAATTTGAAATTGGCGTAAATACATTGTCTTTAATGAAAGGTCACCAAAACTTTTTTTTAATAAATTTGAAGATATCTCAAAATCGATTACATTTAGGTATAGGGAAGCCTTAACATTTTTTATTTAGAATAATGTGTAGAATCAGAATTTGTAATAAAAAGTATAGCATTCCATTTAAAATAAGAAAGTTAACGGCGACTTCCGGTATAACCGGATGTGATATAAAAGTGAAAATATTTTAATCTGAAAGATCGCTTTCCCTTAGGGCAGTGTGCTAATTTTCAGAACTTTTGTATAATCCCTTCCCCGAAAACTTTTAATAGGCCACTCGATTTGGGAGACCCTGTATACAAATGCTGTCAATGGGTGCACAAATTTAAGGCTAATGTAGAAAAAAATAACAATTATCATGATTATTCGACTCGCAATGGAACGGAATGTACTACCGTAAAGCATAGTACGGCTCTCTTCGAGAAAAGTCCCTCATATGCTGCAGTGAAAATTTATAATCACTTTCCACCTGAATTGAGAAGCGAGCGCCGCGCCGCGCCGTACTCTGTTTCTGAGTATACCATATGTCCATTAGGGTGGGTCGAAAAACCAAACTTTGAGATAATTTTACCTAATAGCAAAATTATGTTGTCTTTTAGTGATATTATGACAGCTAGGAAATATTTTTGAATTTAATTAATATTTAGAGGGTGCGCCTTACGTTTAAATTTTTGAAATTATACGAGAAAGGCCATATAGTATGCCATGAAAAGTTCGTATTTGCAATAATAATAATAACAGAGTTATGATCAAAACTGTATACTAAAAGGGCAAGAGAAGGTGGATAAAATTAAAACTCGAATCTTGCAGCAACGCCTAAATTCGATAGCAAGAAAGATTTCAATATTGAATGATTTTCATTAATTTTTCTTTTGTATTATTTTTTTAATTATTAATAAATGATTATTTTATTCTAAAAACCCTATTTTCCTTGAGACATTTATGTTATATGACTACTAGAATATATTCAAGTTATTCGTATTTCCAAGGCAAAGCGCAACCTGAAGATGATGTGCTATTTACTTTAAATTTTAGCATTACACTGTTTTCATATAAAGGCAATATAATTTTGCTATTAAAAATCAAAAGCGCAATATTAGTTTTTTTCCATACAAAAATGACCCACCCTAATGTCCATCTGACAATGAGACATAGGGATTTAACATGGGAAAACAGAAATTGCCTTATATTATCTACCTGAGTACATTTATATGAAATTCTGGGTTATAATCAAAAAGATTATTGCATTCAAAGTGTTTTGATACTAAATTTGTGCAATTTTAGTTGTTAATTATTTAGAAATTAAGAAAAAAAGTCATTATTTTTTTCCGGACAAGATTAGTGGGTATTTAACGAAAACTTTCCAAACGGATGTCGTGGTCAAGTTAGTTTGTTCATGTTTCACAACCGTAAGGTCACGAGTGTAAACGAAGTTTTACTTATTCACTTCATAAAAAGTTTCAAGTTTATGACAGTGTTGTCACTGATATTTCTCAGATAGTAGAATGCACGTCCAAAAGGAGATGGAATATCCAACGCAATATTCAATGCCTACTTTGATGTTAGAATCATTTATAGAAGCGCTGCATATAAAACATTTTTCCATATATTCAATAGAAACGGCGTTAAATAAGAAACCTGGTTAAATGCCACAGGCTGTATATGTACTCGTAATATCGACATCATTTTGAAAAGCTTTTATTAAAATGACAATATGATTTTGTTAAAATTCACCATCTGAAAGCTTGAAAGCAACTCAAGACTCAAGCACGAACGTTGTCGTCATATCAACGTGTGGACATATCAACGTATAGCGGGTGTCCCACGCCATGTGTTCACCGTTCTAGAATTTTTATTTTTTAATCGATTTACTTGATATTTGGAAAGAATAAATTAAACGAAAAAATGAATTTTTTGACATACTGTTGAGCACAATAGGACTTCCGGTTTCGCCGGAAGAGATGTCAACATTGTTATTTTAAATATAACACAATGAATATTTTTACATAAGAATCTGCAGATCGTTACGAGTCAGAATGTGTATCATGTTGTAATTTTAGTTTCCATGACAACTAAAAAAGACTTTTTTATTTTACAATCTAGAAACCAAGGAATCGTGTTTTTTCGTTCTAATGCGATTAAGTAGTTCGAGAAAAGCATTACTTTGACTGTATTTTGATTTTTAACATTATCTCAACATTTCAAATTTTCAATAGGCCATAACTCATTTTTTTATTGGCACCTCATGTGCTTCCTAGCCTAGTTCAACAAAAAATTATTTTTTTTCCTACACTATTAGAAAATTCAATTTTACCGGCTCATCAGAGAGCAGAACGCAAACGTTTCCACCGCTAGCCCGGCAAAATGAACATAAATGCCTAGCCGAGAAAATAATTCACGAAGCTTTACCACTAGGTGGCGCAACAATAATTTCTGGAATGCATTCTCATCGACATCAAAAAATTAACAAACGTAAGTTTTTTATTTAATTCCACTGGTATTTGGTTTTAAAAATGATTAAAATTATCAAGAAAAAACTCAACTTGGCAGCGGTGGGATTCGAACCCATGCCTCCGAAGAGACTGGTGCCTTAAACCGGCGCCTTGACCGCTCTAACACATACAACACTGTTTTTTAAAGCATCTAGATTAATAATAATTTTAATAGTAAATCAATTTTAATATTTTTACTTCAAGAAAAAGAACGTTTGTGTGATATTAACAGAATTAATTATAATGTTGTGTAGGAAAAAAAATAATGTGTAAATCATGGCGGTAAAGTGGTTTTCCAGGCCTCAAGAAGTGGCCAGGCTCGGCTAGTTCAACAAAAGCACTTTACCGCCTAGGTCTACAATATACTATTTCTGAGTACGCTGATGCCAAATACTTCATATTTTTTTGAAAGTCATTTAAATCAAAGCATGTTTTATTGAAGTTATACGCCCGCCTTGTTTTAAATAACTTTCAAAGAAAGGATGAAGTATTTGGTATCAGCGTACATAGCGTAATTTTCTGTTGAACTAGGCTAAAAAGCACATGATTTTCCGTTTAAAAGAAATGAATTACGACCCACTGAAAATTTGAAATGCTGTAAAATGTTAAAAATCAAAATACAATCAAAGTAGTCATTTTCTAGAATTGCTTGATCGCATTAGAACGAAAATACACTATTCATAGCTTTCTAGATTGAAAAACAAAAAAAGTTTTTTTTTTTCGTTGTTATGGAAACCAAAATTTGCTAATGGTACATATTCGGACTCGTAATGATCTGCCTATTCGTAATATGTAAAAATATATAGGGCGTTCCATTTAAAATAAGAAAGTTGATATCACTATCATCGGTGAAACCGGAAGTCCTAAGGTGCTTGATAGTATGTCAGAAAATTCATTTTTTGTTTAATTTATCCTTTCCAGATTTCACAGAAATCGATTAAAAAATAAAAATTGTAGAAGAGTGAGCACATGGTGTGGGACACCCGGTATAATGAGTTGATAAGTTGTTTTACAAAACATATGCTGAAACATTTTGTGTCTTTTGATATAACCAGCACTTCTGCTAAAAGATTTATTATTAACAAATGTTTATGTTATGGCTAACTTATTTGTTTTGTCATATTCATATTACAGTTTGAATTGTATTGTTATTATTGTTCCATTGTTTCTATCTTTTGCAGACTCGTTAACAACAGTGTCCCAGAAAACGTTCGTTGCAGCACCAGAAGAGTAATTATTTAAGAAACGATAACTTTTTTTAATGCGATATTAACAGTATTATGATTTGTCTCTCTAAAATACTCGAATGTATGCAAATTATTAAAAATAAAAGAAAAAGGTCTGCTGGTTTGAATCTTGGTTCATCAATAATGTTGTGTGGAAAAAAGAATTAAAAGACTTAAATATTTATTTTAATAATAGTCTATTTTTTTTATTTCTCAGTAAGGTAATTGATTAGTATTAGGGCCTTAGTCTGTATCTCTTAACGCAGACGTTAAATATTGAATTCATTAGTTAACGACAAAAAACATTGATATATTATCTCAACGAAAGCAAATATAATGTATACTTAATTATCGAATTTACAGTGGGCATTCGTTGCGTAAGGAAACGTTATTTGATGACGAGATACAAAATAAAGGCTGTAACATTAAATACATTGTTTGAAAATATTCTGGTTGTGACACGTGGTCCACGGCTCCAAGTGTTTATAGAGTCAGTACAATTAAAAACCAAAGTTTAATAACTAACAACTACATGTAATTAGAATTTTTAAATAATAAACTGAACTACATTTATTAAATTTTTTCCTCTAACCAAGTATCCTTATTGCCGAGGATCCCCTTGGTTGCTGAAGTAAGTATGCGTACGTAATTATTACGTGATGACTAAACGTCCGCCGCTGGAACCCTTCATTATATTTCGAAAAAATTATACACACACCCGTCGAAAACGCAAGCTTTTGTTTGGATTAATATACCTATACCGTGACTTTTTTATCTCTGAACATACATAAATCTTCCTATGTTCAGTTTCAAAAAAAACATGTCAATGCATTGCAGGATATGGAAGCAATCTCCTAGCTATCACCTAGCAATCTTCAACAAAATAAATGTACTGTCAGTGTCAATTATGAAATGTCATGATTTAAATTCCGAAATCTTAAGAAAATCTTTGTAAGTATAAGATAATTGCTTAGCACGTTGTTTAAAACGTGAAGGAAAACATTTTGAACATTTATTATGGTGTTTTTGTTAACAAAATAAATTTTAAAATTACTTTACAGAAACTCGTTTTGTTTCATCATAGGTAGCTGGTATACCCTTGCAATGTATTGATTCGGTTTTTCTAAAACTGAACATAGAAATATTTACATTGTATGTTCAGAGTAAAAAAAAACTCACGGTATGTATACATATATATGTAGGTAAGTAACAAGCGATCAATATAAAAATAAATTAGGGTAGGCGTTGGAATTTAAATGCATGTCTTGGATAATGTCATATTAATACTAATTTATCAATCAATTGTAACACAAATAACGGAGATGTTCTTTAACGTTACTCACGCAGTTATACATAAAGTTCAAACGTGTCTTGATGCAGCAGGCAGTGGTCATTTTACGCATCTGCTTTAATTTCTTTTAATAAAACGGTTTTCTTGCTCTGTAGAAACGTCAAAGTGACTGAAGGAACGTTCGATGAACACATACGTGTTTAGTTGCATCGCCATTCATTTTTTAAAAAATTTTTCTAAAATGTGTCTTTTTAGTGTCTTTCGTTTCCATTATGTAACTAAAATAGAACATTGATGTGTCTACAATGTTGCGAACTTAATGAAAATATGCTTCGATTATGTGTCCAAATGTAAACTTGCATGTATCTGGTTTGTGATCACATTATTTTCAAAATGTTTCCATTGTTCTAATCTAATTATAGTTACAAAGTCGACACATATTGTTCTAAATTTTACCGAAATTATTATATCCTATCCAGTGTGTAGCAAAATAAACCCAAACAGACACAAATCATATTTCTTCTCGATACATTTTGGATACATGAAGAACACAAAATCGAGGAAGTTTAATTTCAAGCATTGAAATATGGCATACTTATGTATAGCTTCCAAAAAGGAACATGTTTCCGCAATGTGAATAAAATTTGCCTACAAATTGTCTACAGTGACACATGTGAAAACAGAAGAAACAATTTAGATTTATGTTTCTAAATGTTGACCAAAAATTCGCTGAAAATGTGACTAAACGGCCACAAAGATACAATTCGGTAACCTGTAAGAAACCCGCGTTCGGTATGCGTCCAAAATGCGTCTATATTTAGCAGTGGACACATAGAAAATTTGTGTCTGTTTTGGCTGAAATGTTTCCATTAGATCGAGATTCGAACAAAACACAACACACTCGTACTTTGTAACGTCACTTTTAGGGCATTTGAAATTTGTTTACATTCAGTGCAACTATGTACTATCGGGGCACGATCTTTTATCACGTTGTCAAAATTTCTTTTTCTACTTTGCGTTCACAATGAGTTCATTGTGACACCAAAAACAGTTTCACAACGGAGCTCATTGTGAAACTGTTTTTGGTGAAATTTTTGTCAAGTTTTAATTGAAGACCTTTAATAGAATTTACGAAATAATTCATTATTTATTTGTTATTTAACAGAATACTCACAATGAAGCTGATCAAGAAAAATTAATAACTTGTCAATTTGATTTTTGCTTAAAACAATCTGAAAAAGGTTGTCAGTGTTGCCACGCATTACAACTAAAATTCTCCATATACTAAAGAGATCCAATTTTTGATAGTATTTTTGCTATTTACGTTCAATAAGTGACGCAAAGTAGAAAAAAATAGTATATTTTACACGTTTCACAAGAGGCATTGTAACACTCGTTCTATTGGGGCACTCCGAGCTTGCTTCGCCTCGCTCGTCGTACCCCAACCCCACTCGTGTTACAATAAGCCTTCGTGTGAAACTTGTAAAATAATATACTGTTAAATTATAGTTTTGTAGAACAGGTTCTTTCCTCAATTTTGACATTAAAGACATTTAACCAAAAGTCAGATTGTTTGGTTATATCTTAAGAACAGCAAGATAATAAAGTATTAGAACTGAAATACATAACAGAATAAAAGTAGCGACCAACCATCTTCTAATTTTACGATTGCAAAACCCTTTTCTCCTTCAGAAAGCACATGATCTGGTATTGCGTTGCTACAACTTTAGCATTACATTTGAAATCTGACGTTTAAAATGATTATTTTTGACAAGCCGTCAAAGAAGGCCACATTTACAGCGGAAAATAAAATCGTGCGAAATTACGGGAGAGTCGGTGTATTGTGCGCACTTAAGGCAGAATTTCTATATTTCTCAAACGATTAGCAATAGAAACCTGAAAATTGTCATAGGAGTTCTCCAACATGTTTTCTATAACGACTCATTATCATTTTTGATGTAAAAGTGCAAATTGCTTATAGGGATCGAAAATTAGAAAAAGTGTCTCAGCGTACGATTACTAGACCCATACGGGTAATGGTGCGCACGTGTCGGGTTATTGTGCGCTGAATATGACGGCAAAATTATTGCAAAAATTAGATGAAAATGAAATGATAATAACAAAAGCAATGTATTTTTATCGAAAATATCAGAACATCAAACGTCAAATCATTGAACATTGAAACAAAATAAAATTCAAAAGAAAATATTATTAAGCTCGAAAGTCAGCAATCACAAAAATCACAAATGTATCCTTCTGGGGTGTCGGCTCCAGTACACACAGCATGGCCCATCCTTCGCAAATGGAGCACTGGTACCAGACTTCATCCTTCTTGCTGCCATCGTCACAAATCAAGCACTTCTCAACATTTGTCTGAATATCGTCAAGCTCATCGTCATCGCATAGTTCACTGACCGATATTTGTTCATCTGAGTCGCTCTCCTCGAAAATTTTCCTTTTAACAACCTTATTTTTATTTTTAGTGGAAGGTTTCAGGACGGTCTTCGCCTTTTTCTTATTATTCGGTTTCTGCTTTTGTCAATTTATTCTTTAAGTTCTTTTGCCTTGCACTTCTCTTAACCTCTGATATTTCCAAAGTTTCTCTGTTTGGAGTTTCTGTAAGAATTTCCGACTTTTGTTTCTTTCTTTGTTGAGTTTTGGCTGTTTCTTTCTTTGGTGCTGGAATAGGGCTCAAGTCTTCAATTGAAGTTGAAAGAGGCTTTTCATCTAGTCTAATTGGTTTGGAACTTGGCCCGGGAACTTCGGTCAGGGTAGTTGTTGATGTTGAAGAAGAATTTGAATCTTCTGCTCGATTTTCTTCACCTTCCAATTCGATTGCAGGAGTGTGGTGAATGGCCGGTAGAAAGTCCTCTTTGGTAAATTTATCAGGTTGGTAAGGCCATATTCCGGAGGTCCGGAAACCTGATTGTGCCTTTTCGATGGATGCAACTCGGCTATATGCTTTTTGGAACAGCTCTGCCAAGTCATATGGAGTGATCCTTTCAGCGTGCAGCAGATGAATATCACATTGATGATTGAATGATGTTTTTAGTGGACCATAAAAAGTTAGATCCAGAGGTTGTAGCCTATGAGACGTGTGGGGAGGTATTGTTAGCAACACAATACCATTCTGCTTACAATAATCATATATTTGTAGTGAAATGTGGCTGGAATGGTTGTCTAAAATTATTAATACTGGGTCATCTCTAGAAGGTTTGACATTTTTTTTGAAATGCTCAAGCCACTTGGAAAATAATTCCTCATTACTCCAGCCGGACTTGGAACAGCCATACAGAGCGTTTGGAGGCCCATTTTTTTCTAAAGTGTTTGTCATTCTGGTCCTTGGAAAAATAAACATTGGAGGAACATAATATGTGCCAGTTGCATTGAAGCAACAGATCACTCTAACGGTTCTTCCACGTTCCCCGGAAGTTTTTGCTCCAAATTGTTTAATGCCTTTAGGAGCGAGGCGTCTGGCTGGTTTTTGAACAGTAGAGATCCCCGTTTCGTCAACGTTGAAAATCTTGTCGGCCTGGAAGTGTTATTTTTCATAAATGTTCTTCAAATTTTTGAAAAACTCTGATACTTGTTCTTCGTTGAAAGCATAGATTCTATTTATACTGGTTGGCTCTGGTTTTCGCAAAGACAAAAGTGGGTTTCTTTTCAAAAATCTATAATACCAGTCTTTGCCAGCCATTTTGGTCACCATATTGAAATTGTTGCGTATTTTATTTGCTTCTACAAAAGAATAGGCGAGTTTTCGAAGTTGGTTTCGAGTTATTCCATGAAATAATTTGGCCATTTTTATGGCATGGTTCGCCAAAGCTTGTTCTTGTTCGTTTGAAAATACAGGATGATTACCCAATTTAGGTTGAACAGGATGATTACCCAATTTAGGTTGAAGTCCTTCGTCGTGAGCCTTTTTCCATTTTCGAATAGGTGACTCCGGGATACCAAATTCTCGCCCAGCTTTTCTAATTGATCCACCATTCCTTACAGAGGCTCGGTCCATGTTTTCGGTCGTCCAGGAAGCTTTTTCAGTTTTTCGCTCATATTTTGGCATCTGTTAATTTTGAGGTCATAGTTTTAGAAATATTTCGGCTCGGTAATGAGAAAATGCAATTTTCGGGTAACTGTGCGCAATGCGCACGATTAGCCTACTCGGATTTGGTGATTTTGGTCATATGTTAAAGAAAATATCCGTTTTTCTAGCAAAAATGAGTAAGGTGAAGATGTCGACAAAGGTTTAATGAACATTTTCATACAATAGTTGACTCAGAAACATGCATATTGTGATACTTACGGCTTATTTCCCACAAACGGAAAATTACATCAAAATACCGTGTTTCGGATTTCACCCGTCATAGAGTCGATAAGTGCTGGAACTTGAACGTCTGTTACACTAAGCTTTAGATACTGGTTCAGAGATAGCGCCACATGTATTACATAAAGCATTTATGTAATCTATTGCCTGCTAGGGGGATGCGCACAATTAGACGCCGCGCACAATTAACGGACTCTCCCCAAGGCCGTGATAGTACATTATTTCAGTGTTGTTTTGTTTCCTGCGCGTCGACGTATTAAGAAAATCGTTTCGAAATTCTTCGTCAAAGCCATGACTCTCCCACTAGTGGACACTTAGGCGTGTACAAAACGTACAACCGCATTGCACAGGATTATCATTGGCCTAAAATGCGCTCCGGTGTCGCTAAGTATGTTCGGAAATGTGAGGTTTGTCTTCAAGCCAAACCAGAACAAAGAGCTCCTACTGGACGCATGGGTGGTCATTCGAAAATCACGAAGCCTTGGGAGACCATTAGCACAGCATAAATACATACAGGAGTGCGTTTAGATTCTCAGTGTAAACATTCCGAATGGTGTGTGACGTAGAAATATACGTCACACTTTCTCTTCCTATCCTTTTATCCACTTTTATGAACGCTTGTGATGTGTGTAACCCCGCACATGCGCATTTATTTTATATGGACTACAGACGCTGAATTATGTAAATATATCGCCGCAGGTATTACACCGATAGCCACTATTACTGTTTCTATTTTCATTACTTTTGTAAGTTAAAATAAAACCATTGTTAAAACTTACAATTTCGACCGTTACAACGTAAACACGTCTAATGCGCAAGTCACACACCAAACGCCGCAGTAAAAAGAAGGATGAAAAGTGCGTCGTGCGGACGAAGTTTCAGAACGGTGCGAAATGAAAAGTCTGGTACGGATTGTTAAAAAGAGACCGAAGCATGGACTGAGATAACCTACAACACGAGGAAAATTTGCTATTTATAAAATTTCGAACATGTGTGCACAATCTGATTATCATTTCCCTTCGACTCACCGCATGCTTTAAGGTATAACAATTAATTGGTTAAGGGGGTCATTCTAATTGGGGTTGCAAGTTACAATTTGGTATGATCCTGCTTCCGAGCATTATCGAGACTGCACAACGTTGTATCCTGTTAGCACCGAACATTGCCGAAATTGTAACTTCTTAGCAGGTACTAAGGAGGTACCACCGTTATTAGGTTGCAAATTCGATTAGAATGACCCCCTAAGTCTACAACACTGGTGTCTTGCCCGATCCCTTGAATTACCTACCTAATTTCTTTTTTCTGATTTGATACAGAAAGAAGAACGTTATTGAAAATGAAAAATCTGGTACGGATTGTTAAAAAGAGACCGAAGCATGGACTGTGATAACCCACAAAACGAGGAAAATTTGCTATTTATAAAATTTCGAACATGTGTGCACAATCTGATTATCATTTCCCTTCGACTCACTGCAGCAATTTGTAATGTCAATCTTTTAATTATTTGGCAGAGAGATGTTTGTGAAATATTTAACTTCTATTTTATCAGAAGATTAAGAAGTTGATTATTATGCTCATTTTTCGGTCTTCTTCTTACAAGTGATGTGTATAGAATTGTTACTCCAGATTTAGGTATTGAAATAGCTATGTGTGCAATAAGTTAGGAAATGTAATTTTTTCCGTACTAGGCATGGGATATACATACCACGTACATGCCATGTACGGAAAAAAATGGATTTCCTATGTGTCACACACCATGATTTTTTCTACTAGAGTTTGGAAAAGAAATTAAATTTGGATAATTTTAATAATTTATAATCATTTCTAAATTGAAAAGTGGAGGCAAGATTGCTCTGCTTTTGTTACTATAGAGAAACAATACAATATATTATTTCCGCACTTGTTAGGAAATATTCCACTTTTCCTAACTCAAATTAGTATTCTAATGTTAAAGTTAACTTATGTATCTTAATATCTAATCTTCACTCTTGGTAGGTAATAAATTTATGAATATAATTATATTTACAAGAAAATTGTATTTAATAATTAATAGGTTTGCTCCAGCAGCATTTTCTGACTAGTTCGGAACCGTTAAAAACTGTTGCCCACCGAAGTAATGATCGATTTTAACGGCACCGTCAAAATATGTACATGATGACTGCATACTCTTGAACTAGTTACGAAGTGTTGCTGGAACAAACCTAATATATGTATATTGAATTAATCTTATAATACATTTTATTTATAATTTTGAATCAAACAAATTTGTTTTTGATAATTGTGTATTTTGATACGTATTAAAAACACTACAGTAATAATAATACATTAAAGAAAGTTTGTTTAAATAAATTATGTATTAGGTTAAAATTGTAATTTCCTGGCTTATGATCTTTATTAGACATATTTTAATTTAACTGTTGTAATGTAACACTTTAAGCTTAAGCTATTAATTAGTAGTTAGTCAGTTTACTACGTTTTATACAAATAAAGTTTACGATTTCAATATATACCGAACAAATCTACTGTAGATATGTCCCTAACTTTAATTTCCATTCAATATGGAAGACAAACAAATATCGATGTTTTATATGTTACATTAAGTGAGGCCATTGGGATTTACATGCTAAAAAATATATCTTAAGTTATATCACAAACAAATTATTAACGTCTAGCAAAGTTCATCTTGTGTCAAATAGTTTAATTTATAACTAAATACAAAAACTTATTTAAAATTTGTTCCATAAGATAAATTAACATCAATAGTAAAATTTTTAGCATGTAAATCCTTATGGCCACACACAAAAAATTAACTGTATTTATTTTGTAAGAATTTTCCACAATAAACAATGTAAACAGTCAATCAGGTGTATTCCATAATGCAGTGGTTATTTGTCACTTTATTAACAGTGTGCTTAATAATAACTTCTTAACCACCGTTTTTAAATCACTGATTGAAGACTTATTTCATAAGCACAGGGTGGTTATTTTACAATTTTAGTTAACTTCATTTGTAAAATATAATCACTGAACATAATTGCATATCCTTCTTTTCAATGTAATTTGCGCTTGTGGAATAGCAAAATGTTTAAAAAGTGGTTAAAAGCGACAACACATGCGCATAATTCAGTGTTTATTAATCACTGATATGCAGTGGCGGCTCGTCGGGGTGGGCAGGGTGGGCACTGCCCACCCTGTTAAAGTTTATCAATACATAATTAAAGCAGGTTCTTGTCCGATGAAAATTGTATCACAAAATATTATAAACGGTGCGTATAATTAGTGTCCATTTATAAGATTTTACAATACAATTTAAACTTTAAAATAATTTTGAAATATTTTTTAAATTTCTTTTTCATCTGTTTGTGTTCTTTAAATTTATAAATCCAGAACATTATTGTAATGCGTAATTAAAAATGTGCATGTGATCTAGATTCTAGAACTTTGTATAATTCCGCACGCTCGGTAATACGTTAAATTGCGATGCGGTGCAGCTCCTTGCCACTATGCATAAGTAGGGTGGGCTCGCCCCCTGCATGGCTGTAACTGCAGACATACGCTGTCCTTTCATTTAATGTGATAGACAGAAAGGAACGCTACACGTAGGTTGTTACGTTACCCTCTCTTACGTTCACCCGTTGGGCAGGCCCACGGCCACGTGACAACTCGAGATCGGAGTGCTGTCTAAAGAGTGGGATAATTTGCCAAATTTTGTATTTTATTTTGAATCTTCTGTCATTTCTGTTTGATTAATACCTAATAAATGTTACATAATATTCAATATTCGTCTGAAAGATTTATATTATACATTGTAACGCATATAACTAAAAACAAAAAAAAAATAGCTGGTCTGAAGCACGTCTGAAGTTATATTAAAGTAATGTTGGGATCACTTGAGTGAAAAATAACCTATTATCCGGTTATTGCAATAACCTAAATTATTCGGTTATCGGTTATGGTTTAAGTGATAAATAACCGATTATGATTCAAGTGATAAATAACTGCTTATTTATTACTTGAATTATAACCGATAACCGAATAATTCAGGTTATTGAAAGGTCATTTTCTTGTTTACAAAACACTCACGCCTGACTGGCAACTCATTCCCATTGCCTATATGTACGAGGATAATAATTAATTTTCGGGGTACTAGCGAGATCACTTGGCGGTCGTAGATTTTCTGCTTTGCAATTATAAATCTTCAGCAAAATCTGTTTTCTAAATATTAAAATAAAATATTTTGTTTTTGAAATTTCTTGAATTTTGGTAATTATATTAAAATTAAATAACCAAATAGGAACAAAATTTCTTATTTATCTTATTTCATTTTATACATAATATATTATTAGTTATTAGAACAGGAGAAACATTACGTTTATTGTCGAACAGAATCACGAACGAAATAACACCGATTTCCGTCACCGAATGCGAGTAGCCCAGTACCTGCCAATTACCGACACTCCAATCATCATTCAAGTCAGTGTTGCCGCTTGTAAATTTTAAATTGTACTGTATCAGTCGCAAAAATTGTACTAGATTGTACTTAATTATTGTTAACTTCAATTAACGATAATAGGGGCAGGTTTTAATTTAAAAAAACTCAGTTTAGTTTTATGCATATGTTCGTAACAAGATGTTTTCTTACAAACGTTGATGCTGAACCATCATTATTCGCTATCGCTATCGCTGCTATGCTATTATGGTCGTTCTAAGTAAGGAACAGGATAGTGAGCTTACTGAGCTTAGGGACAGTGACGTGACGTACACGTTCATATGTCAAATCCTGTCAAGTCTTTTGGCTTTTAAATCCCTACTTTGAGTAGTTCAACTGTATCACACAGAGCGGCGTAGCGATCGTTGGCGCTAGCGGATAGGTTACACTTCGTGCTAGTATGAATTCGTAGCACAAAACTTTGATGTATACTTGTGATTCAGTTGAATAAAAAAAGCGGGACACGAAATTTTTCCAATTGTAAATTTGATTGTACTTGTTAATTAATTGTCCATTTAACAATACATATCTTTTAGGAAAATGTAACCTAATAGGGGTATTCAACAAGCAAATCGATTTATTACAATCAGATTGAATCGATTTAAATCTGTTCATGAAAACACTGAACGATGGCATGACCGGTATAACCCTATTTTCTATATTTGGTATTTAACAATACAATATAACTTTTCAACAATAGCAATATCACAATCAGCAGTGCGGTTAAGTTATTTCTCAAATAAATCCCTGAAGTAAAGAATACACTGTTATAAACAACTCGCACACATGACACAAATTGTAACGCCATATTTAATCGCAGTTGAATCGTAAAATTTTTACGATGGACAATTTCACGATCGATGTTGAATCAATTCAGATGCGTTGAACGCTAAACCGTATGCAATCATAAATCGATTGCGTCCGTTGATTGCCCCTATTTATTTATAACCTATTTCTAATAATCATTTTTACACTATGAAAATATTGAAAAAATGTGCCAATTTATTTTGACATTTTCCGTTTTTAGAATTCGCTATTTGTGTGGTTTTTAAAATTTACCGTCTGATATTTAAACGCATAATTTCATATTTGAATTTTAACAGCCATTATCTGCATTCTAGCCTGTTATAAATGGCTGAAGGTCGCCGCAACACGATAGAAAAAGATTAAAAAATTCGCCGAGAGTTCACTGATTGTTGGATTTCTGTGGTAAAATACTGAACCCAATGAAACGCAAATTTAATTACGTGTGCAGAGTAAGGCTAAAATGAATTACTACAATTTGAATAAAATGTACTAAATATGGTCTAATTTCATAAAAGGAGGACTAGCAAGCCATCTACCTAAAATTGTACTAAATCTACATAGTACACTTGTACTAGAACGGCAACACTGATTCAAGTGATTTCATTCAAGTGATTATCCGGTTTTTCAAATCACTTGAATACTCAGTAGTCGGTTATTGAAATAAACCGGTTATTCCCAACACTATATTAAAGACAGATCGCGGGAGGGCAAGCCCGTCCTACAATTCGTCTGTGTTCGGTTGTTCACGAGGATCATCCGAGTTAAAAACGTTAACGTCAACGCTTTATTATTAATTTAACTAAGGTGACAGATTTCGATATTAATGTTTTAAAATGGCAGATGTATCATTTAAAAATTTATATTAGTTCTTATTTTCAGAATTTATTTTAGTTACTGTTTTGCATTTTATTTAATTATTCTGAGAATTTATTTAAGTTATTGTTTTAAATTTTATTTAGTTATTATTTTGAGAATTTATTTCAGTTACTGTTTAGCTACAGTTTTAAATTTTATCATTTCAGAATTTGTTTTAGTAATTCTTAGAATATAGTTTTGTTTTCTTTTTTTAATGTGTGGAAAATTGGAGACATACGGAGATAATGACATATCATATCATAACGATAATACTTGTTCATCAACTTGTTAAAATAACTTCTAACAAAGAACATTTAAAAAATATCAATCAGAGGAATGTCTTTATAAAAGGTTCTTTAGTTTTTCAAATGTTGCCCACCCTCTGCATATCTTGAAGAGCCGCCACTGCTGATATGTGTAATACACTCAAATGTTTGTATTTGGAATGAAGTCACGTTTATTATTACGTACCTACTCCTACAAAGTAGAGAAAGTCTGGTTAGTCCTACGAATTTACTTAATTGAATTCAAAATAGACTTATTCAAGTTAAACAAGTCTCTTTTTGAGTTAAATAAGTATTTGTTGAATCAAAAATATATTTTGTTCATTCAAATAAATAAAATCGTTGGTCATATATAACCGTGAAAATGGTAAATTCAATGCAGTTATCTTTCTCCGTGTATTTTAATATAATTAATCTATTTACGTTTCACTTTATTTTTTTTAAGTAATATTTATTAATGTAGAATTTAAAAAATCGATGTGAATCAGTAAATAATGCAGTGGGACAAGTGTGTCCTGCAAAAATATTTTAATTGCGACTCTGGTATTATACATTCTCAAAATGGCGTCAAGGTCAAAAAATCTTGCCCTGCCAGATCAAAGGTGCCGACAAACAGTTTCCATGCTGATTATAATATGCTGTGCCATTAGTATGGATTTGGTAGGACCGCTTCCTCGTTCCACAAAAGGTAACCAGTACATCTTAGTGGTGACCGACTGTTTCAGCAAGTTCACTTTACGCTTTCCCCTTCGAAAAGCCACAACTCCGAAAATTTTACAGCATCTAGAAAATGATGTCTTCTTGTTGTATGGTGTACCTCGTGTCATTATCTCGGACAATGGAGTACAATCTCGTACACTTTGCAGCTAAATTGGCTAATAAGTATGTAGGTCCCTTTATGATAAATAAATGAGTTTCGACTGACACATATGAGCTGAAAGATTGTGACGGACACATCTTACCCGGAACTTGGACCAGCGCTCATCTAAAGCCTAGTCCATCGGACGATTAACCCTCGTATGTTAAGTTGGGTTTACTCCCCCTATGATCTTTGGATCATTATTATTTCCGGATTCTACCCTTGGCCCTGATGCCTTTCGAAGCATCACAGTTTACCTAATTTTGACCTCTAACGGATTCGACATACCGGCTATGACATTTTTCTTGAGGCGTAAGCGTTGCTGAAACCTCGACCAGGAGATTGCGTCTCCTTTTTCAAATTTTTGTTGGCCTGACGCCTGATTTTGGCAAGGTTTTATTCGTGCACGGGAGTGGGCTGCTTGGGGATGTACGATGTCGCTATCGCGGGATCGTATGTTCCCAATGCAGTTCACTCAGTGAAAATCTTGCCGGGGTGGCCACCAGCATCCCTCGTTTTATTTTACAAAGGTGTCTCTCATTTTCGAGAGCACTCTCCATTTTCTTTTAAGTTCTGGGACGTGATACGAAATATTTATTGTTATTATTATTTAAAATTTTACTAGTTTTAAGGATTGTTTAGTAGTTGGTGTAGACCACCAGGATTTTATCATCCGTTGGGTTGATCTATTTTTCTTTTTTCGCGTTGGTTTCGTACCATTTCACTTGTGGCCTGTTGGGTTGATCCTGCTGTGTTAACAATTTGAAATTCAACCTGGAGATTTTTCTCTCTGGTAAAAATTTCTTTTTGGTAGGAGTGGAATTGTTACAGTCAAATTTTTCGTTAGCGTGTTCGACGTTGAATTTATAATAATTAACTAAATTTTAATTTGAAAGGCGGATTTGGTCGCGTATTTCGTATTTTTAGGTTGGTAATCTAGTCGTTAGATGTCGTGGGCATGCTGCCGATTAAGATCTAGATCGTTGGCGATAAATTTTTCTAGAACTTTAAGGTGGGAGTGACGTTTTTTGAAATGCACGTTTCTTATTGGCGGATGCAGCGTACAAGAAGGAAGGATATGATTCGGCCATGTTTGCTTGGTCATTGTTGAATAAATTGCGGGTACGATCAGTCGTGTTTTTGGGAACTTGGTGCTTTTGTGCTTTGTTGGAAATTGAAGGGTGGTTTTGAGACAATTCCACCGTGTCGACGGCCAATGCCGAAATTTCCCCCGCATTTCAACGTGAAAAGTATATTCTGAATACTTTTGTCGAAACCTAACAAATTCTAGGTAAGTCGCACCCTCTTCGATCCGCCATTACGAATCTAATGCGTGTTATTTCTCGTTACTTCTAGGTTTTCTTGTTTTGGTTCCTTTTTCGTGCTATTTCTGCTTGGCGTTAGTTCATTATCGAAACCGCCGTCCTCAGCGAATAGTTTGGGATTCCCTGGCCTAACGCTATGAATCTCCGACTGCAGCATTGTGTTCGCAGATAGAGCCGTGTGACGTCAGACCTCGGCTTGCGACGCGGAAAGCAATTTTGAGGAACCTGTAACCAATCATAGGCATATTGGTGGAGCTTCCGACTTTCATTTAGACGTTCGCCTCTGTTTTGAAGTCGACTCCTAGTTTAACAACGACTGCGACACTCCGGACAACCAAGGTCACGATTTTTTATTGTATTTTACATTTAGTGCGGCGTGAGCTCAAAAGTTATTTCCGTGTCACTCCGCGTAACGCTCTTCAATTATCGTGGATTATTTCGTTTATCGTTCGACAACTTTATTTGTATATTTAGAATTAATTTTTGGTCATACATTGTTAATGAAAGTTACAGCAAAGGCTTATGTGCCACTTTAGACAAATAGTTATTAACGTAATCAGAACGTACATATTTGCATTCAGCTGTATGAACAGGTCTGTTCCTACTTGCAATATTTGCAAGTTTATTCTGTTAAATTTAACTAGTTTATGCCACATTTATTTGCTGTGTCCGAACATAGAGAAAGCAATAAAATTACATGTTTAAATTTGATGACGATGTTTGGTTAGGCTGTGTGTGTATGTGTCAATGATCCATACCTCCTTGACTCTAAACTCTAACCCCTAGAACTACCGCATGAGAAACGTTTCAATCAGCTGTGTCGAAGTTGCTGGAAGCGACTTCTTCGTCAGAAGACACCTAGGTAATCTCTCCGTTTCCTGGCGCCTTATAAATACTGAAACGACCCCTTTACTGTTGAAGAACCTTGACCCTCCTCCATTGAGTTAGCCGTGGGTAACCGTTCAGCTGCGCCTTTCGCACGGTAAGTGTAGTGTTTCGCCTTAACCTTCCCGTTCAAATTAGATTACCTCCATAGAGGCTGTGGAAGGGTAGCAATTTACGTTCAACATCAACTTTATCTTTCGGGTTTCCCAATAAATTCTTTATGGTATTGTTAGTAGAAAAAGCTAATCGTAAGTTTTGAGTTTTAAAAATATGATTTAAACCTTTAGTGCAAAGTGCATCGAAAAGCATTTTAACAAATTTTTCTAGAGATGAAGTTGCCGTTAGAGTGCTAGAATTTTGGACTTGTTTCCTGTGGCTAATCTTCCTAATTATATTATCTACTATTTGGGGAGTATAACCATTATGAACCGCAACATTTTTAATATATTTAAGTTCTTTGTCATATCGGGATTTAGTAAGTGGAAATGAGAGTAATCTATTTACTAAAAAATTTAGAGCCGCGAGTTTGTGTTGTACAGAATGTTGTGATTGGTTGATTATAAACCGGCTAGTATTTGTATCTTTACGATAAATGTCGATTTCTAATTCATTTTTGCTGTTTCTAATTACACGAGTGTCTAAAAAGAGAATCATCAACATAACACAACCAAATTCTTGGAAAATATCATCTCTTACGTCATCTTCGAATTTACTCATAAATAAATTGGCCAAAAACGGTGACAAACAGTTTCCCATTGCGGTCCCTTGAACTTGTTCAAAAAACTCACCATTTATTTGAAAGCAGTTCTGAGACATGCAAAGAGATGTGAGCCTGACGTATTCCTTCAACCTACCTTTATCAACATTATTAACTGTCAGTAGTTCCCGCATAAGCGTTTCAGGTATGGGCACACTGGGAAATAACGATTGAACATCAAAAGAGATCAGGATTTCCCCTTCTTGTAAAGAAACATTTTTATCTTATTTATAAACTCCATTGAGTTTTTTACCGAAAAATTATCTTGAGGATTCGGAAGTGCACTGAGTTCACTATTCAACCATTTGGAAAGAGAGTAAGTAGGTGAGTTTATACCGGACACCATTGGTCTCACCGAGTTACCTGCCTTGTGTATTTTGGGAAGGACCTACAATTTGGGTACAGTGGGGTTAGATATATTAATCTTATACAGGCTGAGTCCAAAAAAACGCCTACGCGAATAGCGTCGGTGTTTATTGTCATATTTGAGCGGTCAAAAAATCAAATGAAATGGCAGAAAAAACTCTACAACATACCATATCTTGCGTGTTTAATACGTTTAAGACAGCTGCATGACAGCTGTCAACTTTTATTTTTTAAATGCAATGGTATAATTACTGTAATAATTTTTTTTCTGCGTTCAATGATGTGCTGCAATAAACACTTATTTTTCAAAACAATAGAAAAAATTAAAACAAATAAATTAATTATTAACATAAAATGACGTAACAAAAAGTTGGTGAACAATAAATGATACGTGTTTTACACTAAATAGTGTATCATCTATAAGTACTTCCTCATAGGCAAACAATTGACGATAACTACTGTCAACATTTTTTTTGTTTTTGCTGACAACAAAAATAAATGTTGACAGTTATCGTCATTTGTTTGCCCATGAGGAAGTACTTATTATAGATACTACACTATTTAATGTAAAAGAGGTATCATTTATTGTTCACCAACTTTTTATTACGTCATTTTATGTTAATAATTAATTTATTTGTTTTAATTTTTTTCTGTTGTTTTGAAAAATAAGTGTTTATTGCAGTACA
>JAUPFK010000024.1:0-160000 GCA_033060865.1 Dorcus hopei
TCACTGAACGCAAAAAAAGAAGTTCTTTTGAAATTTATTACAGTAATTATACCATTGCATTTAAAAAACAAAAGTTGACAGCTGTCATGCAGCTGTCTTAAATGTATTAAAGACGCAAGATATGGTATTTTGTAGAGTTTTTTCTGCCATTTCATTTGGTTTTTTGATTGCTCAAATACGACAATAAACACCGACGCTATTCGCATAGGCGTTTTTTTGGACTCAGCCTGTATACCGTCTGTCTTATGAAAAACGCACGACACTATAACTCTGTTATTAATGATTCGATTTCAATAATTCAAAAAGCACATAAGACTAGTTTAAAAATATTACAAAAGGATAGCATTTTAGATTTTTTTAAATATGACATATTTGTCAGGCGATAGTCAACTTTTTTTTTCAAATGGCGGCAGATATTTTTTTTTACTCAGTTTGATAGAGATTTATTTTCTGAATTCAATTATTTAAAAGTCGATTTCGAAATATCAAATTTGGGGGGGGATAATCGAAAAACTTTCGGAAAAGTGAAACTCACCGTGCGGGTACTCCAATTAAAGGTCTCAAAGAGGAAAATCAGATAATCGAAAAATCGAAGGAGGAAAAATTAATGTTCGAATTCACCAACGCGGATTGAGAATAGCAGTCGGTTTAACCCTAGTTTACCCTATTACTTTCTTATAAATGACTCCGAATTAATCCGAGTGGTAGTGTCAAATCGCTTTAGTGAAATCGGACATAAATGAATCTTAGTCTGTATCGTTGATTAGGTCTTTTGGACACGCTTAATTTGTTACCAAACACGACGTGGTAACGATGAGCTTTTTGAACCCATTTAATCATCTCTTCCTCGCTATAGGCGAATAACTTTCGCCAAGACGTTTAATTTTAACTTGATTTTGTAAATACTGTAGGGAAATAATTTCGCTTTTTAAACAAAAATGAAGTGTGCAATGGAAAAAAAAATGGAAAGTTTTAAAAATTTTATAATTATTATAAATATTGCTCAAAATGTCCCCCGCCTTGTTGAATACATAGCTGACACCTTCTATTTACTCCTTGTATTGCATTTAAGATTAAATTGAGAGGTATCTCGTGACAAGTGCGGATAATTCTCTGCCTTAAAATAGCTGCTTTCTTTCGCTGAAAAGTTTGAATCATGATTCGAATAATTTTTCGTTACCCGCTCTGGATCTGAATGCATTTCAATCCAAACGGATTGCAAAATTGAAAGATTGAAAGGGGAAATGGGATTACCGATCGGAATTGAAATTTCGCGAAGATCTAGTTACAAGAGAACATCCATTTTTGAATCGCAACGCGTTATGTTGCGTTTGGATCAAACGAAAGAAAGCAGCTAATATCCTCATTTTCGGGTAGTGTTAAATAAACATGGACACAGCTCCATAACCAAAAGTCGAGCGGCGTAATATCAGGTGAACGCGCAGGCCACCGAATTGGTGGCCCATATGTCAGTACAGACTAAGATTCATTTATGTCTGATTTCATCAAAGCGATTTGACACTACCACTCGGATTAATTCTGAGTCATTTATAAGAAAGTAATAGGGTAAACTAGAGTTAAACCGACTGCTGTTCTCAATCCGCGTTGGTGAAACCGAACATTCGATTTTTCGATTATCTGATTTTCCTCTTTGAGACCTATAATTTGAGTACCCGCACGGTGAGTTTCACTTTTCAGAAAGTTTTTCGATTATCCCCCCCCCAAATTTGATATTTCGAAATCGACTTTTAAATAATTGAATTCAGAAAATAAATCTCTATCAAACTGAGTAAAAAAAAATCTGCCGCCATTTGAAAAAAAAAGTTGACTATCGTCTAACAAAAATGTCATATTTAAAAAAATCTAAAATGCTATCCTTTTGTAGTATTTTTAAACTAGTCTTATGTGCTTTTTGAATTATTGAAATCGAATCATTAATAACAGAGTTATAGTGTCGTGCGTTTTTCATAAGACAGATGTTTAGTAAAAGATTGGGACATTCTTTTATCGTGTCTTTGACAGCTTTAATTAACTTTGGCAACGGGTTTCGGGGTAGTTTCTTGTACGGACCATTATATATTAGGTTGTTTACCCTTTCGTAATAATCGGATTTATCTAAAATCACAATCTTATTACTATATAGTATAATAAATATAGTATAATAAATTTCAATTATTCCTTAAACCACAGTCTCCTAATTTTTAGTCTAAACGGAGAATTTGATAAAATATTTGAAAGTATACCGGCTGTTTCAAATTGGGTGTGCACTGAAGGGATCTCCTAAACCATGAGAGTTACAGATTCGGTTAAATGGAAGAAAAGTTGCACCAGTGATTGCTTAATTCGTATCCATTAACAGAATCAATTTTTTCTTAGTTGTTCTTGAAATATTGGTGAAAATGTAAAAATATCGATTTTCTTTTTTCCTCTGTAACTCCCTTATTAAAAATAATTTAGAAATTCTGTCTTAACTTTCTACAGGCACTTTTGAATTCTGCTTCAAGTAGGTGCAGTAGAATTGTGGTCACACGTTTCGTCTCTCCGCGACCATCCTCAGTTTACATTTTTTAAATATAACGTATACCTTTTTATTATCGTATTTGTTGCCATTTTTTCTCCTGATTGTAATGGTATATCACACTTAATTGTTGATATTAATTTGAAGCTTCAATACTACAGATTTTTATATGAAAATTTTATTTAATACATAATTTCAAATATTTAGTTCATTTTCTTAGGTATAGTGTAAATTTCAATGAATTATTTAATATCTGTCTCTTTAGTTATTGTATAATAAATTCTTTTAACGGACACTGATAGTCTACATTTGTAGTATTCGTTAAAAGAATTTGTTATACGAGATAGTTGTTGACGAGGCTAATTTTACAAACAAGGGAATATTTAATAGAAATGTACATAGATATTGGTTCAGGGAGAATCAAAAAAGATTTCAACAAGTGTGACCACAGATACAATTCAGCTTAAATGTTTGGTGTGATATTTGGCATAATAGAATTAATGGTCTGATCCATGGCCTTCTAAATCAAAAGCGAGTCTAACTGGCCTGGGCGTTTTGAAAAATTTACATTGAATTTTTGTGCTCGAGAAAACGCCAAAAGTCGCGCTGGTTACGGGGCACTGACGGCAATGAGTGAAGTGCACTGACATTACTGTCAATCAAAGTGAGTTCACACAAAATTAATTAATATTGTAATTACCGTAATACAACATAATTTATGTGGTATAACTTTATAGATTCATGCACAAATCATTTGATCTCGTCGGAGTGAAGTACGCTTGCGCAATAAAGAAAGACTGGCACTTTAAAAAGCTTTCGTGTTATGAATAATTACAACAAGTTACATAAAAGAGTTTCGACTTTTGATAATGTAAAACGTGTTAAAAAAGGCGTTGATAATTACGCACAATGAGAAAAGAAGCTTTATTATACATGTTGTAACTTACCACAGAAATTATGAGTATATGCAGGTAAGATTTTCATCTAAAACCGTAATAGTTTAATGCTAAATTAAGTTGTCGAAATTGGACATAAATTCTCCACCTTATTCCAACGTAAATAATATCCAGTGTGCTCAAATTTTTACAATAATAACATTAATTGTTCTTACACGAACTCATCCACCATTCACATGTGTCAGAACTGTCAAGATTTTAGGTTAAGAAAGCGCCCTGTAAGCAGTGCTTGACGGAGCATGCCTGAACTGCACTTTTGCGCAGGCCAGATAGAACTTGCTTTTCATTTAGAAGGCCATGGTCTGATCATTTACGAAAATCATGTAACAGCTGAACGTTACATCGATTTTTTAAGAACAACATTGGAAAACATTTTAGATTACATTCCTCTAAATCATATTAGGGAATTGTAATTTCAAAATGATGGAGCACATAATGCTGAAATAACAACAAATTATTTGAATCAAACATTTCCTGATAGATACAAATGGACCTGTCGCGTGGCCTCTAAGATCACCAAATATTAGTCCTCTGATTTTTTATTGATTGATTGATTGACTTTCCTCTTCCGACATTTGAATGTTAGTTATTAATATTTAGTAAGTAAAAAGAGTACTAAGGAATAAATTTACTTATTAAATAAATCATGACGAAACTGTATCAAGCTTCTTTTTTATCATATTTTAAGTTTACTTGAAAAAAGTATTAATTGTTATACATCACTGCAATCAGCAGAAAAAATGCTATCGAATAGAATAATTAAAAGATATACGTTTTATTTAAAAAATCGAAACTGAAGATGGTCGTGGAGAGACGAAACGTTTGACTTCAATTCTGCCTACTCTATTCGAAGCAGAATAAGAAAGTGCCTGTAGAAAGTTAAATCAGAATTTCAAAATTATTTATAATACGAGAGATACAGAGGAAAAAAGAAAATCGACATTTTTACATTTTGATCAATATCTCAAGAAGAAATAAGAAAAAATTTATTCTGTGAATGAATACGAATTAGGCATTGATTTGTGCAACTTTTATTCCATTTAACCAAATTTGTATCTCTTACGGTTTAGAAGATCCCTTCAGTGCACATTCAATTTGAAACAGCCGGTATATAATTTTGAATGCAATATGTACTGGTTTCAACATAAAATTTGAGAATTTGTAAAAATTATCTTTTCCTATTTTGATTAAAGTAGGTATTTGTCCGATGAAAAATGTATTACAAATTCTTAAAATGGACACTGAAATTCGCATAAACACTTTATGTTAACACTTAACGTTTTGCTATCGTTTGACAGCTTCTTCAGAAGTGTATTTTGACCTTGAATAATCTCGATTCTCGAGTGTTTTATGACAGGATTGCTTACATTCATGGTATCAAAATGCACTTATAACTAGAAAATTTATAAAATGTATTTTTTAATAATTTTAATTTTAAACACGTATAACATCGATAAATAAGTAAAAGTAACATAAACCTCATGACACCTTCAAAATTTTCGAATTCGTAATATTCTTTTTCTACTATCATTTTACTTCCAAATGAAGTATTAAAAAAATATTTACGTTCGTCGTCGATACATTCATTACTATAAACATTATACAGCGTGATTCAAAAGGGTCGCACCATCGCTTTGGTGTAAATACAGACCATTAACAGGAGCACAAATATGTTTTCAGAATTTTTTTGCCATGAATAGTTTTTAAGATATGAATGTTTAAAAATAACGCAAATAGGCAACGCTGCACCTTGTAGATGCACTTACAAATTTGAAATCATAGATCATGGGTACCCTCTTTTTTGTTGACAACTGCATATGCGCTGGTTTGTCAAAACCTTTGGAAATAAAATTTGACATAATAATAAATGTCATTGACGGAAAAACGTTGTTGAAATGCTCGTCGATGTATTACATGAGGATTTTCTATTGCCCAATAATGATGATTGTGCATGTTAAACACACCGTCAAGAGTGAAGGTACATTCATCCGTCCACAAAATCAGATTTTGAAAATTTGGATTCAAATTGATTTGATCCAGCATCCAATGGGAAAAGTTAATACGAAGAGGAAAATCAGCTTCACACAGAGCTTGCACTTTTGTATAGTGGAAAGAATTTGTAATACACGCTGAACAACATTGTAATTTACGTTTAAATTTCGTCCAATATCTCGAATGCTGACGTTAGGATTGTCTTCAACGACTTGTAGAACAGCTTCCTCGACTTGGGGAGTTCTGGCGGAGCGTGGCCTACCTATCACTTCATGGATTACATCCAATCGACCTGTTTCCCTCACACGCTGATCAAGCCGTTGAAAAGTATTTTTGTCTGGATGTTTACGTTCACCGTATCGTTCAGCATAAGCTGCTGCAGCCCGTCGAAAGTTTCCTCCACTCTCTCCAGAAGAAGATACATATCACAGTATTCATTTAAAGTAAACATTTTGAATTTGAATAAATTCTTCAAATCAATCAAAAAATTTGACTTTCAAAATGTGAACATCATTGATAAATTTTATTTGTCAGGTCACACTATGGTAACCATAGTAAAACCGAATTTTCGGTACACCGTTGCCGGCTTGACTTCTAAAATAATGTTAACATATCCAAAGACTTTTCCTGCTTTATTACTTAATAAATATTATGTTTTATTAGCAAGGATAATTTTGCAGGCGTTTATCTACACCTTTCATTAATAAAAACATAAAGTTACATTATCTAATTACTATAAAATCAACATCAGTTTCGTAACTTTGAAAGCCTATATCTTCGTAAAAAAATCATGTAGAAAATTTTTATTTACACTTTTGAGAACAAATAAGTGGGTCTAAAAACCACCTAAGTGATGGTGCGGTCCTTTTGAATCACGGTGTATAGCGTTAGTACAAAGTCCCGAAATGGTCGAATAACTTTGTTATTCTTTAGAAATTTAGTCCGCGAATATATAGTTAAAAGTAATTAATTTATTATGACATTTCCACCTTTTCTTTCGTTTCCGGTTTGACAGGAAATTTTTCCTACTTTTTTTTAAATGGCACATTCGATATTTATTTGCATTTTCGGATGCAGAATAAAAAACTACACTCAGAAATATCAACATCAACTTCTTTATTTTTATTCACGAGAAGGCAATACAAAGAAAAAACTAATTAAAAATCAATACAGGCTGTTACAAATTCACACATCCCTATTTAATAATTTGAAACAGTTGGAAATGCAAGAAATTGTTGAAAAATAACACTGCAAAGAAAAACATGGTATGCAGTGAAAACAAAAACCAAAAAAGTTTGATATACCTTCGGAGTTTTATTTCGTGTATCACAAGAGCTGATTTTAGTAAAATTTTTAGATCTAAAAATGAATGTTTTTGAACCCAAGATTGACGTAAATTTAAAAATTTATCGTGGTCTTAACAATTTAGTAATAACGAGCGAAATTTCCTTCCAACAATATCCAGAAAGACAACTACAAAACAATAGTTGATTAGATTTGTAATTAAATTATACATTATTATTATTATTAAAGCAAGAAAATATCCAATTAAATTATGTATGTCTTTAGAAAACTCAGCTTAAGCTCTTAAAAGATATTACTGCTCGAGGAAACATTCTTTCTTGTAGTCTCATAATTTTATACATTTTATAAGTAACTATTTAACTACCTCTACTAATAATTCTTCATTTTCATCATCATTAAGGCGATCTCGATACGTCCTTCGAGCTTCATGAAAATATCCATAAAGTGCAATGTTTCTAACTTAATAACATTGTTCTGTGTGGATGGCATCTTTCTGAATATTATTGGAAGTAAATTTCTCTTGCTATTACTAAATTGTTGTTAGCACAATACCTTTTTAAATTTACAAGAATGAGAGATTTTTAAAGACATAATTTCTTGTGATACTTTCTTGCTTTAATCATAAAAATGTATAATTTAATTACGAAACTAATTAAATACTGCGTCATCGTCATTGTTAGAAGTAAATTTCTCTTGCGATTACTAAATTGTTGTTAGCACAATACGTTTTAAAAATTTACATCTTTCTTGGTTTCACATCATTCATTTTATATCTAAAATTTTTCAAAATCTGCTTTTGTGATATTCGAAATAAAACTTCGAAGGTATATCAAACTTTTTTGGTTTTTGTTTTCACTGCATACCTTGTTTTTCTTTGCAGTGTTATTTTTCAACAATTTCTTGCATTTCCAGCTGTTTCAAATTAATAAATAGGGATGTGTGATATATGGAAAAGCATCAGAAAAAATAGATCTATTCATTGGTATTAAAACCCAATACAGCGCCCATAAGAAAAAATGATGTTGATGATGGTCAGGACGAGACGAAACGTTTTAAGTAAAATCTAATGATATCATCGTAAAGAGCTTAAAAAAGTGCCTGTAGAATGTATTAATTTTGTTATGATCCCTGCATCAATAACTTCAGGAAAAAATAAAAAAGAAAATTACGTTTTCTGGTTTTTTTGAAATATTTCAAAAAGTACAAAACGTAGAAGATTTCTCAGAACGGATTATTGTTCAGCACTAAGATACGCAACTTTGCCCCAATTTAACCGACTTCGTATCTCTTACCGTTTCAGAGATCCCAATGGTGAGCCTCGAATTTGTAACAGCCTGTATATCTTTTAAGACAATTTGAAACTTGATTGAGACTACAATAAATGTTCAAATTGTGCCCTATTTACAACTTGGCAGTGTTGTGATGTCTCGGTGAATTCTGTGTTTTCAAAGATATTTTGATATTACGTTTATCTATAGTTTTTTTTTAATTTTGTTATTGCCTTCGTAGCAATAAAAATAAACTTGTTGATATTTCTGAAGATAGATTTTTATTCTGCATCCGAAAATGTAAAAACATATTGAGTGAAATTTATTAATCGGAAGCTAATGATTATTTTTAAAAATCATTTATTACCGAAGTTACAAAGCGTTGCGTACTATATGAAGGTTACAATAGAACTAAACTTATTTCTAACATGAACTCTTAATCTTATCTCTGTACGTGACATTCTTACATTACACCGCGCTCCATGTTAAACAGCGTTCACAATGACTTAACGTAACAAAATTAACCTCTAAATACAGGTTTGAAGCATTTTGTTTCAATGTAAATACTTAAAATTCTAAACTGAAACTAATTAATGTGTTTAATTATGAACAGTAAATCATTTAAATTTAGAATTACTTCGTTTACATTAACAAACAGTGCATTCGAATTATTAATTTACGTTACGTTAAGTGATTGTGAACGGGGTATTACTCCTCCACGCCTAGAATGGATCTTGACGGTCATCGGAAAGAGCATTCGTTGCATTCTCCAAATTTACTCTTTTGTTAACTTTTTTAAAATTACAATTACATTTTTTAATTAGAGCAAAGCGATTATGATAACAATAATTGCAATTGAATTTACATAAGGATGATTTTCGTGAATCTTATGTAATTGTGAAACTTTAGCATTTTCTACTTCTTTTTGGATACTATCATAATCTCTTAAATTAATTTTCTTTAATTTAATAGGTTTCGGTTCTTCCGCATTAGTTACATTTAAGTACAATTTAGGCAAATGAAATACTTCTCCTTTGAGCGACATTTCTTCATAATTAAATTTTTCTCTGTTAATTTGAATATTGCAATTAACTTTTAATCTAATTAACGCATTGTCTTTAATTTCTAAAATTCCGGTTTCACTACACTTATAAGGCGCACTAATAACACTCGGCGTATAAACTAATAGGTCTCCTGTTCCAATTTGTTGCACTAGCGTATCTTCCAGGTGGACGTGGATTTTCTCGCAATTGCTGTCGACATTCTTCATTAAATTTAGTACACAATTTTCATCTTTCGGTACTGGTTCTCTTTCACAAATATAAATATTTTCCAATTTTGGACAAGTGATAGAATGAATTTGGTAAAACTTATATGTAGGTGTAAATAATGAGCCAAATGAATAAAACGAAGCAAATGCTTTTACTTCTGTTATAATTTTTTTTAAAGCTTAAATACGTGGAAAAATTTCGAATGCAAATCATTATACGATTCTATTTATTAAAATTTTTACTACGTTACAGGCAGAATTATTTAGAATTTCATTTTTTTTTTCAAATATTTGCAGTTTTCATTGAAAAATTTGAAGTAAAAGCATATGCTTCGTTTTATTCATCTGACCCAATATGGGCACTGATATTTTAAACATTACTTCCTTGTCGTCTATATAATTCTGGATACTAAAATAATGATAAAATAGTTGAAGGTATTTTTAAACGTCAACAGTTGATAAGGATTGTATAAGGATTTTAATTGGTAAATCATCTCCTTCACATCGCTTATTGATATAGCTGCCGGGTACAGTTTCCCTATGCTCGAGAATACAATTGCATCTTCTATTTTCGTTAATATATTAAATATCATGTTATTATGCTGAATAATTTGTTCGTTATAATTTTGTATCATTTGATAAAATTCAAGCTTTTCTATTTTCCTTGATAAATTATCGGTTCTAACATTTAATTTCAATTGATTATCTTTTAATTCTGTAAAGGTGCTGGACATTTTAGCGGATATCGATTTTAATATTGATAGGCTCCACTCTTGCTGTTTGTGCAGATTATCTTGATTTTTACAGATGATTTCCAAAGCTTTGTCAATTCGTTGTTTCTCTTCGTTGTCCATTAATCCAAATAATTGTTTCCCGACAATGTCAAATGGTGATCGTTTGCTTCTTATATATTCCGGGAATAGATTTTGGAGTTTTAATTCGGTTTGATAAATGTTACTTGTTGTTTACTCAATTAAACTGGAAATCGATTGATCCTCTTTTCGGTTTGGGATATTTATCGGTACTTTAATTCTATCTATGTGTTCATATTCCGTTTTATCATGCGCATTAATTCTCTTCATATAAGTTGCATTTATTCATTTAATTTGCTGTTTCAACTGATCTACATGGTGAAATAATTCATGCGCTTCAATCTTGTAAACGAAATCGTGATAACCTTGTACTTTGTCCTAAATTGTAAGGTAATATACCGGGTGAGTAGTGTAAGAGTACGAGCCTGACGAACTTAAAATGCAACCCAACATACAATTTTCATTGAAATCTAGATTCACTAAAAACGGCAATTTCCAACTTTGGACATCCCTCATTTCTTTAGAAATGTCATAAAATCAATTGTCAGATATTGTCAAAAAATAAATCTATCTAAACTTAAGTAACTAGAGCCGATGTTCAAATTGTCTTCCATCATTTTGCAAACAAGCTTGAATTCTATTAATAAAAGACCGGCGAACTCTGGCCAAAATATCTGCAAGCAACACGAATCCTGCGTTTTAAATCCTCCATATTTTGGAAGGGTGTTTGATACACCTTATTTTTTATAGTTCCCCACAAGAAATAGTCTAGGGGGGTCAAGTCCGGACTACGAGGTGGCCAATCGTTAATGCTGCCCCTTCCTATCCAATTGGCTCCATAGGTATCGTCTAAATATCCTCTTACATTCCTTGCAAAATGAGGAGGAGCGCCATCCTGTTGGAACCACATGTTCCTCCTAATTTCTAAAGGAACGTTTTCCAGAAGTATAGGTAACGTGTTTTGTAAGAAATTCAGGTAATGATCACCAGTCAGATTTACATTAAAGAAGTACATAGGGGCCAACAATGTAGTCCCCTATGATACCACACCACATATTTATCGATACAACTTGCTGAAAGTGTCTTTCCCTTATCCAGTGTGGATTTTCTAAAGAATAATAATGACAATTGTGCCGATTAACAGCACTGTTGTTCGAAAATTTTGCCTCGTCACTAAACATTATTTTATTTAAAAAATGTACGTCTGCAGTCATTTTTTGTTGGATGAAATGACAACATTCCATTCGTCTAGGGCAATCCCTTTCCTTCAGTTCTCGTACCAAACTTACGTGGTACGGATGGAATTTGTTTTCTCTTAAAATCTTACAAACTGACGTTTGGCTAATGCCAGTTTGTCTTGCTATTTGCCGGGAACTAATTTGTGGATTTTCGTCAACAATTTCAATCACACGAATTTCATTCTCGACCGTAGTGACTGTTCGAGCTCGATTTCGCTTACGTTTTGGCCAATTTTCTCGTAAATCCCTTTCTAGATTTTTAAAAATTTTATTTGTGGGATGTCGACGATTGGGATAGCGTTGCCTGTACAAATTTTCAGCAGCAACTGCATTTTTTCGACATTCGCCATAAATTAGCAGCATATCAACCTTTTCATCGTTTGAATACAACATTGTTTCGAAAAACACTTTGAAGTTTATATCTTTTTGACTTTTAATGTCAAGAATGTCCAAATTGGATCGTGGAAAATAACAATTTATGGAATTTAGTTACTCATGAAAATTGTATGTTGGATTGCATTTTAGGTTCGTCAGGCTCGTATTCTTATGATACTCACCCGGTATAATTTTCAATTTGTTTTACTTGTAGTTGGCCGGTCATTAGCTTGATTGCTATTGCTATCAGAATGATCCGAATTAATTTCATCCTGTAACAAAGAATCTTTTGTGAATTTGCGTTTCTTTTTAATTACATCTTTAGACAGTTTAGTATTCTTTTGTGTCCGAATGTTTTATCAGCAATTTCTATCACTTGTTCTTTACTAAATTTACGTTTTAATTTATTTCGGAATTTCTTTTTGACGTAAATTTGTTGACCTACTTCCACATTTTCTATTTCTTTTCTATCAGCATTTATTTTATTACAGGTTCGTTCTTTCGTATTTTCTAAATTATTAAATATTTGATTATTTATAATTTTTATTTCTTCGGCTCTGTCTTTAATAAATTGTTGCATTAACTTTTCTTCGTTCATATCGAAAGGTAAATTAGATTCACTGTGACCATTAATAACTTCAAAAGAAGTGAATTTAGTAGTAGAATGAAGACTGTTATTGTATCCTAACACAGCTTTCACTAATTGGTTTTCTAGCGTATTTTGATTATCTAGTAATCTACATCTTATTGATTCTGTTAAAGTATTGTGAAAACGCTCTACTATTCCATTGGATTTAGAATTTCCGACAGACGTTAAATGTAGTTTAATTTTGTGCAGTTTGCAAAATTCTTTTACACGGAGAGAATTACGTTGTAAAAGTAAATATAAATATAATAATTTTTACAAAAATTTATATTACTATATGTGACAGCAAAATCATTTTATTAACTTAAAAACATATTTGTATTAACTGTTATATATTTAAATTTATAAAAAGATATTCTAAAATGGCTAAAATATAAAATATAATATCGTTTAATATATTTATATTTTAACATTTATATCTACGCACAAATAAGAAGCTACGGGATTCACACGATCACCAACTTTTGCAGCTGCACCAAAAAAAATAAGTACTCGATTTAAGAAAAAACGTATATTAAATTACAAATTTTATAAAAAAAAAATTGTGCAAATCGGTTTTGATTACAGCGGATTCCTCGAGCATGCTCTGTACAGCTGTTTAAGGCCTCATTGGGCCTTCATCAACAGAACCGTAGCTCCAGAACTCCATCATAGAAAACATAAATATATTATGTTATGTTGTGTTGTCTATGAACTCCACTGCAAACCAAACCGATCTCTCCTATAGGTTATATGCCATTGCGATGTGAAAGTAATGAACAATTTAAATAGTGACATCTTTCGATCGCTTTTTGACCTCAAATTTTATGTTGTAAACATCATATCTGCAGGCCGAACTCATAAATATTACAAAATCATATGCTTAATGTAATATAATCGCATTCTCATTTCTCTTAAGAGGAAAATTTACTTGCTTTACTTAAACAATTTTGCTACTTTTAAAACAATTTATTTTATTATTAATGATACTTTTTTTACAACACGGTTTTTAATATACATTTTTCTCAGTGTGTATAAGAGTGGAAAGGTGGTAACACTGAGGGAGTAACATGAAGTTAGGTAGCAATGTATGCATGAGGCATGATATGTACTTGGATGTTATGTATTGTTTGTTATAAAATGTGAACAATAGTGAAATATAAACATAATTAAAGAAAAGGGCTTTAATTGGTTCTACCCGGCTACATAACAAATGGCGACGAGGAAATAAATAAAAAGCAATGTTAAAGTTACACAAGAGTGGAAGGTTAACAAACAAAATGGCGTTGATAGGAGCAATTCAGTGTTTTAATATAAAAACGGACAATTGGGTATTTTATCAAGAACAACTGGAACAGTTCTTCGAGATTAATAATATTAAGGACACTGAAAATGTAAAAAAACGTGTTTCAGCTTTGTTAAATTTAATAGGACTGGACATATACAAAATGTTAAGAGACTGTGCACTCCAACATTACCAAAAGAAAAAACATATGAACAGCTTTGTAAATTGCTTAAAGCTCACTTTTCACCGATAGTTTGCATATACAGAGAAAGAATAGACTTTTACGAGGCAAAGCAGGAGGATGGAGAATCGATAAATGCATGGTATGCCAGGATACACAATTTATCAACAAACTGCCAGTTTGGAAACGAGCTAGCATCAGTGTTGAAAGCAGTGCTGCCAATAGCATAAACTCTAAAATCCTGAAATTTACAACAAAAATTCCCGCTTTTTCCCGCCAATTCAAAAGTAAAATGAACATCAGAAAAAAAAAAAATTTAGGTGAGAGTGAGATAGATGCAAAAAATAATAATTTTACATATTTATTTACTTATGAGATTCAACATGAGGTCTGTTCGTTTGTATTGCTCGGAGTTACTCTAAAAGCTGTCATGTCTAGTTTTCAGTCAAATTTGAAGCTTATTCCGTTTATTCCACACGAGATTTACGAATTTGACTGCAAACTAGACATGATAGCTTTAAAGCCCGGTTTTTCAATATCAAGTTAAACTGTAACTTTCGGTATATTTCCATAGTGACAATTGTGTTCTTATGGAAATAAACTGAAGGTTAAAGTTAACTTGCGATTGAAAAACTGGGGCTTAGAGTAACTCCGAGCAATACAAACGAACAGACCTATGATAAAGTACATTATCTCAAAAGCAATCAGTCTTAATATATTTTCATTTTTAAAGCAATGAAAGTTTAATACTTAATGTAACAAAGTAATTCACAACAATTCATCTGTTGTTTCTACGAAACAAAATTATGTAAATTGTACCACTTTTATCAAGTACAATTCAAGGATCAGTTTTAAGTATCTACAACGTGTTTTTATAAGCCATTTATCCATTTTTTTTGCGCTATTATTGCACTTTTTCCACAGTACTTCGTTAGGGTATTGCAAATAATCTCAATGTTGCACAAGATTATAAAAACACGAAAAGGATTCATTAGGTTACGTTATGTTGCTGGTTGCTGGAATCACATATGGCATGGGAATGGGCGCGTTCAGCAATATGTGGTTCAAGTTCACCACGGAACCAGTAGTTTCACAAAACATCGGCACCTTTCCGAAAGTATATACGCAGAAAGAAGAAGTTGTCTTAATTTCTGGTATCTGAAATTCCCGGTTTTTCCCGCAACTTTGTTATATCCCGCAAAACTCCCACCATCACCTCATTTTTCCCGAAATTCGGGAAATTTCCCGGCCATTGGCAGCACTGGTTGAAAGACAAATTTGCGTGTGGGTTAGCCAAAAGCAAAGTGAGAGATCGTTTGTGTGAAGAAAAACCAGACAAATCATTGGATAAGCTCGTAGAAATAGCACTTAGCAAGGAAGTAGCATTGGCAGCTGAAAATAAAGAAGTATGCTACATAAAGAAAAAGAACTTCGGCAAGAAGTATAACAAGCTACAAAACCAAGGAAAGGAACAAAACCCAGGTGACACAAATGGTTGCTGGAAAAGTAAGTGTTGCGGAAACATGCACACAGGAGGACAAAAATGTAAGTACGCAGAATACAAGTGTAATACATGTAACAAGGTAGGACATCTATCAAAAGTCTGCTATAAAAATAAAAACAAACAAAATTTTATGGAAAGTGAAATTAATGACTGTGACGTTGACATAAATAATATTAGTTTTGTAAACAATAATCCAGTAGGTGTAAGTGTAACGGTAAATGACACAAAGTTATCAATGCAGCTGCAGTGGACAGTGGAGCTGGGTTATCAGTTATTACACAGACATGTTATGAAAAAAATTTTAGCAAGTGTAAAATTATGCCAAGTAAGATAATATTAAGAGGTTACAGTGGTACGTAATAAAGACACTTGGTAGTATTAAAACAGAGCTATGTTACGAAAATTAAATGGTAAAGAATTTCATATTTCATATAGTAGAAAATGATACTCAAAATCTGTTAGGTAGAGATTTTTTTAAAGACATTTAACTTTAAGTTGATTCAGAATTCAGAAAGGGTGTTAGAAATTAGTAGTAATGTAGATAACATTTTAGGAGAAGCTAAGGAAGTAATAGAAAATAAGTTAGGGTGTTACAAGCACAAAACCTTCAATTTAAAATTGAAAGAAAGTTGTATACCAATTTTCCACAAACCTAGACCTCTCCCGTTTACCCTAAAACCCAAAGTCGAGGAAGAATTACAACGATTAGAACAGGAGGGAGTTATTTCACCTATCGAAACCAGTGATTGGGGAACACCCTTAGTCCCAGTATGAAAACCAGATGGTGGTATTCGACTGTGTGGGGATTACAAGGTAACGGTAAACAAAGCATTTAAGTTAAATGGTGGAGAGTCTTATACAAAAATAGACTTGAGTAATGTTTATAACCAGTTGAAGGTAGATGAAGAAACAGCTAAATTATTGACGTGGTCAACACATAAGGGCTTATTTAAAGTGAATAGATTGCCATTTGGAATAACTTCGGCAAGTGCAATTTTTCGGAAGACACTGGAACAAACATTACAAGGTTTGAAAGGAACAACCAATTTCGTAGATGACATAATAGTCACCGGCAAAACACGCCAGGAACATGAAAATAATTTAAAAGCAGTTTTTGTAAAATTGAAAGATGCAGGATTTAAAATTAAGGTTTCAAAGTGCGCATTTTTTCAAGATGAGGTAAAATACCTTAGACACACCATTTCAAAGGAAGGTATAAAGAAAAACGAAGACAAAATACAAGCCATCATGGAAGCTGAGTCACCGAAGAATGTAACACAAGTAAAATGTTTTGCGGGAATGGCGAATTATTATAATAAATTCGTACCTGGTCTGGCTCAAATGATGCGACCTTTGTATGATCTTCTAAAGAAAATCAACGAGTTCAGATGGACGGAGAAATGTGAAGAAGCTTTCAAAGCGGTAAAAAGGGCAGTGTCATCGGAAAAGGTATTAGTACATTTTTCACCAGATAAACCGATAATATTAACCACAGATGCATCAAATAATGGAATAGCGGCTTCATTAGCACACAAGATGAGCAATGGGGATGTGAGACCAATATTATTCATTTCACGTACGCAATCGCCTGCAGAAAGAAATTATTCTGTTCTGGATAAGGAAGCACTAGGAATATATTGGGCAGTTAAGAAATTGTATCGCTATCTAATGTGTCAGTCATTCACTATCCAAACTGATCATGAACCACTGATTACAATATATGGTGAAAGTAAACCAATTCCACAAATGGTCAATAGCCGACTTCAAAGATGGGCATTATATCTGTCAGGATTCCATTACAAAATTGAGTACATTAAAGGTATAGATAACAAAGTTGCGGATATGCTTAGTAGGCATCCAAGTGAAAACGAAAACATAGATGCAGAAGATCACGACATGAATCTTGTAATTTCGGAAGGGGTACTTGTAGATAGTAAAAGTTTAGCTATAGAGACAAGAAGAGATAGAATTTTAGGAAAAGTATATTGGCAAGCAATGAATGGGTGGCCTGAGAGTAATCAAGAGGAAGAGTTAAAACCTTACATAATAAGAAAAGAAAATGTGAACAAGGAGTGTTACTATGGGGTTATCGGACAATTATTCCAAAGAAATTGAGGAGACAACTGCTAGATGAACTACATGCAAGTCATTTGGGAATTGTAAAAATGAAATCAATTGCGCGATCCCATTTCTGGTGGCCAAAAATAGATGAGGAGATTGAAAATATCGCGAAAACTTGTATGGCATGTACTAAAACAGCAGGGGATTCAAGGAAAACCATTCCAACCGGTACAAGGCAACTAAACCGTTTGAAAGATTACATATGGATTTCCTAGGCCCAATCAATAATTATTATTATGTAATATTTCTAGATGCATATTCAAAATGGCCAGAAATATTTGAAATGAAAACCATAACATCAAAGGCTACAATAAACAAGCTACGGGAAATAGCAGCAAGGTGGGGTATTCCTGAGGTTATAGTTTCAGACAATGGTAATCAGCTAGTGTCAGAAGAATTTAAAAATTTCTTAAAGAAAAACGGCATATACCATCTAACATCACCACCATATCATCCAGCTAGCAATGGATTTGCAGAAAATGGAGTTAAAAGTTTTAAGAAAGGATTTTATGCTGCATTAAAAGATCCAAGGAATAAGCATACTGAAAGCAGTATAATAATAAGCAGATACTTACTTCATTACCGAAATGCAATACATTGTACAACAAATGAATCACCAGCTAAGCTAATGGTAGGAAGAAATCTGAGAAGTTTGTTTGATTTAATAAGACCAGATCAAAAGAACAGAATTAAGGAAAAACAGCTAAAGGCAGTGCAATACCAGAAAGGAATAGTTAGAAAAGAATTTATAGTGGGGGAAGAAGTATTAGTAAGAGATTACAGAAATACAAATAAAAAAGCATGAGCGCAAGCAGAGGTCAAAGAAAAAGAGTCGGATAAAATTTACAAATGCCAAGTAGTGGGAGTAAATGTCAGTTGGAGAAGACACGTAAATCAGATGAAGAAAGTAACCAAACCGTTAGATGAAGATAAGAGGTTGAAGAAGAAGTTAACGCCGATAATGAACACTACTAGAAAAAACACCAGCCGCTCAAGCAGGATAAACCTTTAACCAAATTCCAGAAAACCTCACAGCAATCTTTGAAAATCAAAAAATTAGTAAAGGAGACTGTGGTTTAAGGAATAATTGAAATTAACCTCCGCCCACAATAATTTTATATCCGTAGATACGTATTTCGGCAGCTAAGCTGCCATCTTCAGTACAATTTAAAAAATTTAAAAAACACTACATGAAATCTAACAGCTACCTACCTAGCTACGTATCTACGGATATAAAATTATTGTGGGCGGAGGTTAATTTCAATTAACCTTTGAAAATAGTCAACCCACAACTTCACATGAACCAGTTCCTGTAAAAACTAAAGATGTAAGAGAAAGTAGACCAAAGAGAAATATGCTAAAACCTAAATATTTGGAAGACTTTGTAAATCAATTATAAAAATGTAACCATAGTTAGTTTGTTAGTTAGTTTAAGATTATTGAGGATTGAGGATTATGAGGAAAACGCCTAGCTCTTTGAAAAATAGGTTCATTATCCTTTGTTTTAATTTGGTGTTTTACATCGCTATTAATGTTAATTTATCTTCTGGTCTTTTTAATAAGTCTACGTAATTTTTACACAATTTCAAAATTTTTGATTTCTCTTCTGTATTTAAGTGATTGATTCTAAGCATTCCATTCAATTTATCTATTGCGTCTGTATCGTTTACTCGGTATTGATATATATGATAATTTTCTAAAGGGGTAGCTGACAGAGTTTCGATATTAAATGATTTTTCTTTATCTGACCAATTTTGTATTTCTGTTAATGCTTCGCCTTTTGTTACTGTTGTAATAATATTAGGGATAAAAATTTTATTATGAGACACGGAATTAATAATTACATCGCCTTCCACATAATTTACAAATACTCTTTTTAACATTTTCGATTTACCTGGCATTTTGATATTATTTACCTTTTTATAATTTATTGGTAGTTCATAATTTTCTCTAAATAATACACCTTTAGCCAAATCTATATTAAATTGCATAGATCTTAAATCTTCTAACCCTATTATTCCATTATAGAAATTATGAAACTTGAACATAATCATTTTTAAATATCCAGTAGACTGTAATTCAGCAAAACAAGGAATTAACGCAAATTTATCAATTGGAATGTTACCTTTAGCCGTTCTAATTTCCAAATTATCATTATGAATACTATTAGGATAATACTTTTGTACAATTTCGGGATCTATCATAGATACAGTACTTCCGGTATCGATAAGTAAATTTAGAGGTGGATTCTTAATTTTAATGTATGGTAATTCATTCAGCGCTAATTGATTGAGTTCTCCGGTGAGGCAGCTGCAGTAAAATTTTCTTCCTCCTCGTCGGTTTGAAACTCCTCGACATTCTTCTCGTTTTCATACATTTGTTCCGGCATATTTGGCACATGCATCGGAGCGTACCACAAACCATTTTCTTCGTTATAAATTGGTTGTAGATTTTCCTGAACTTCATTGTTGTGTAGTTCTTCCACGATCACATTCGGATGTGCTGTTCTTTTGAAGAAATTGTCTTGTCTAAAATTACTGGGTTTCGCGACTGCTGTAGATATTCCAGACATTGGAGTTGGTTTTGGCATCGCTTTATTTTGTCCTGGTTGCCACACATTTCTTTGGGAATCAAATACTTGCTTATTTGTAAAACTTCTTTGTTGGCTTTGAATTGGCTTAGGGAAATTTGATATGGGTCCTCTAGGGAAAGTATTATTTTGATATGGTGTTGGAGTATTCATTTTTGGCATGAATGATTGACTTTGGATAGGATATTGATAGTTTTGCAAGGGAAAACAATTTGGTTGATAATTTTGGGGAATGTATTTGACAGTTTGAAAATGTTTCTTTTGATCTTGCGGAGGATTAAACGTTTTAATTCCTTTTATGGCATTTGATCTGATTTTAAAATTCACCGCGTCTTGGACATAACCCATAGCTTCTTCTAAGGTTTCTGGTTGTAAAGGTTTGACATGAACTTGAATATCTTCGGGAAGATTCAATAAATAAACTTCTAATGCTGTCTGTGAATAAATGGTTGCTCGTTGAATTTTGTGATCTAAGTCGGACTGTGAAAGTTTTGTCATTAATTGTGATATTAAATCCTGTAATCTGTTGCCAAATGACAATAGGTCCTCTCTTTGCAACATTTTGGTATTCCAAATTCTTGCGCTAACTGAGCGAAATCTCTTTTATCGCCAAAGTAACTATAAATTGCCTCTTTTACTAAAGCCCAAGTACTCAATTCATACTTTAGCCCTATCTCTAAGCTTACTTAAAATTGTTTGAAATATTAAATCTTTTACGTCGTTATTTGCACTGTATTTCGTACAAATTCTATCGCTCGCTGTTATAAATAAATTTATGCCGCTAATTTCTCCGTCGAATGTAGGAATCGACTCTAATTCCATTCTAAGTAAACTATAATTTATTTCTACCATGTTTGCGTTTGTTGTGTTTGTGTTTATTTCCAAATTTCTAACTGCTTGAATTAAACTGTCCAGTTTGTTTCTTGGTTTTACCATTAAAAGGTAATAACAGGATTGTTACTGTTCAAGAAAGGGGGGGGGGGATATCGATGTAGATATGAATTCAATTAATGAATTATTTGACTTCAATAGTCAGGGTGAGTCGTATTGTAATATCAAGATAGCACTTACTTTGCCTTCTCGGTTGGCAAGTTGTCTTCGTTTTTCGAATCGTTGGAATATTGAAGTATTGAAATACACCGAATTCACAAAAATCACTTTCGAAATTCGTAGAAAAAATCCTACTGACTGCGCCAAATTTGTTGATCGGAAACTAATGATTATTTTTAAAAATCATTTATTACCGAAGTTACAAAGCGTTGCGTACTATATGAAGGTTACAATAGAACTAAACTTGTTTCTAACATGAACTCTTAATGTTATCTAAGTACGTGATATTGTTACATTACACCGTGCGAAGACGCTCCATGTTACTAGTGTTAAATTTAAAAAAGAGTTGGAAGCATTTCCTGCAAAACCGGAAGCGAAAAAAAGTGAAAAATGTCACAATAAATAAGTTATTTTTAACTATATATCCATACCAAATTTCAAAAATATTAAATAACAAATTTATTCGACCGTTCCGGGACTTTGTACTAACCCGGTATAATCCTTCATGCGGCAAGCGGCGCCTTGGCACAATACATTTATTTTTCTTTTTAAAACGACCGGTTTCGCCCTAATAATGCATTTTCAAGTTTTTAATCCTTAAAAACAAATAATGTTAAATACATACATATACTAAATTAAATTACTTACTTCTAAAATTATATGTATAATAAATTAGAAATTTTTATAAAATATTTGAAAATTGACGTAAATAATTTTTTATAAATATTGTGCTAAGACGCCGCTTTTCATTTATATATGAACTTTATATTCAAACTGAATTAGTAATCTGTTTTATTATGCACATTTTTGTTATATCTGTTTTTTTTGTACAATTAATACTGCGTTGCATATTAAACACATAATACCCATTTCTTGTTTCTATACTATACTATTTATGTATATTGCAGAGATTAATGTATGTACGTTATTTCAAATTTTAACGCATTCACAGAATGGGAGCCGTGTCGATGATTTAGCCGCTCGTCTTCGGCAGGCTTGCTGAGTTCTAAAACGTGACAAAGTTTACGTTTTTCTGTCAAATATCAATGGGTGTGATCAGAATAAACGTCGAACTAAATGTGTTTTACTCTGGGAGGTAAGGTTACTAGACTAGAAAGAACGCAAAGAATAAACGTTAAAATTTTAAAATTTATAACCAAAAGAATCATCAAAAAGTACTGTATTGGTGAAAGTAGCACTGAAGTACTGATAAGCACCCAAAAGTACTGAAAACAGTATATCTCGCTGTGATATTAACTAAATTACCGGAAGTCCTGCATGTATGAAGACCATGAAGGAGGAACTGTAAATAAATTATCATATACTTACATCTATTAAATTCTATTGTATATCAAAGTAAATTCTATTAAATAATAAATCAAGATGGGGAAGTTTTGATTCAATTCAAGTAACGGGCAATAGGAGAGGAGGACTCGTGTGTCTTGGGATGGAGGACGTGTTCGAATCAGGATAGCGGGAGCAGGGGACGTCGAGGTGGACTGCGAGCGGCTTTTGGAACATCTGAAAATATAAAATTTAGTACGGGTTTGTCAAAATTTATTCAGGGGTTATTTTCTTGATATAGGTATTTATATTAAAAAAAAAATGTTATATTGTACAAAAATTATGTGTAGAATGAAATGATATACTTACAAATTGTGAATATCTTAAGGAAATCGTATTTTGTAACAAATTTACACAACATTTTGAGATTACATTAATGAACGTCAAAATTATATTTGAAGTTTAATAAAATGAGATAAAAATTAAAAATCGATTCTAAAAAAGTCAAGATGTTGCCATATAAATGGTTCACATGGTGAATAATATTTATACGAGATGTAATTAAAGCAAAAATTTGATATTCACTCTCTAATCTTTGAACGAACAACACTTCATAAATAATCAAACCTTTTTAAAAGCTCATTTCAATTCAATTCTTTAATTTCGTTAGTAATTTACACAATCTCATGTTTAATAGTTTCAAAGTTCTCTTTCATTATTGTTTGAATTTATAAAAGATTTATTTTTGACGTTTAATTAATTGACTCTTGACGTTTTCTGTTTTTACAATTCATTTTAAATACTTTCAAACTTTATTATTTCTATTTTTCTACAAAGAGAAGCAGGAGAATCTAAAGAAAAATAACACAGTAAGTAATTTATTTTTATCAATTACTTACTGTATATTTTCTTTATCTTTCTGATTTCTAATTTATAAAAAATTATAAATTATCCAGAAAGTCTAAATCCAATTTCAAATCTTAGTACTGTCAAAACGTAATAAATAAATTTGATTCAATTAAATAATATTTATATAAACGTTGAAAGCTTCCGCGGCCGTCGTCCATGTTTGAATTGGCTTCCGGTTGGAACCGCGTCATGTTGACTTCTTCTACTGCCGACGTTTCGTTCTCCATTGCAGAAGAACTTCCACAGGGCTGCTGCTGCTGGTGGTGTTGCTGTATTACCGCAGCATGACGCGGTTCCAACCGGAAGCCAATTCAAACACTTTTGTAAACGATTCGTGACAATCGTAGACAAGGTATTTAAACCTGTTGAGTTAAATTTATAGTAATATTTAAATTAATTTAAAGGATTATTCAAAGACGATTCGTGACAATCGTAGTTGAGTTATCTAAGCCAAATAAATTTTGTAGCAGAGAGTATCCCTACGCCCTCTCGGGGAGGGTTAAAGCGTTTTCCGGAAGAGTGGTGATCGCGGACAATAGTTCTTTTAGCTTTTAAGAATAAAGTTAGTCTTAATTTGGTCATCGATAAGCTTGCAGTCACGGCGCGCGTCTCTTGTAGTTTTATAGTTTAAATTTAATATTTGTTAATAAGATCTACCATTTTCTTAAATTTGTGTATTTTCGTAAACCCTTTAAATTAAAGCTGATTAAAATAAGGTGAGCTGTTTTATTATTTCCGGCGAATTCGAACCCGAACCGTCACAATTTAAATATAAACAAGAACCTGAAATTTCTAATTAAAGATAAATTGTAGACGATTCGTGACAATCGTAGACGATTTATAAAACTTATTAGGAATTGCAGAACACAAATTCACAGCAAAATTTTTAATAAAAGACTTTCTTAACTAAAAGAACCACGATCCTGAATCAAGCCTCAAAATTCGAAAGCATTATAACAGAATGTAATATATCTTAGTTTTTCTAATATAAAAGTATAAAAGTTTCAATAATTAGAAGTGACGAACATGTTTTTTTATTTTTTAATAATAACAACTGAGTTGCAGTGCTAACTGCGAATTTGAATTATTTCGAATATATATTATTTCTTCTCCCACAAGTTCTAACATGGTGTGAATCTCACAGGAGGCTTGCGAATACGTTCCGATCGCGTCTTAACTCCATAGGCTGGATAACTCAATCACTTGTTGTACTGGTGATATTTTGAGTGTCTCGAATTAAACCATTATTAGTTACACCAGAACTGTTGACTGAACGGCTATTTTTTTAGCATTATCAGCGGCGAGCTTAAGTTGTTTGACGAGCAATAAATCATCATTTTTGTTTTCGCAATTTTTTCATTTAATCGTTTGCGAAGTTGATTTTGAGGACGACGGTGGTAAGTGTAACCAAATAAAGACTGTGTCATTAGGCACAGGCAAACTACTTGATCTCTTATTGGACTCTTGATGTTCTGATGGTAATGATTAGAGAGATGCTAAAAATGTTGAAACGTCACGGAACACCTCCCTCCAGAATCACAAATCGAGTTTGCAGTGTTTGTCCAGCGCCGTTTGCTCGAGCCGTGCGTTCGATGCAACAACGTAGCTACTAACCGCGATTGAAAAATATTCAGTTTTACGCTGAAAGTATTAATTTTATTTTTGATTTATTTAAAATGTTTAATTAATTATTGTTCTTGATTTTTAATATGTACAGGGTGGATCAATTTCGATGTCTCTTATGGGCATCTCTGTAACTATAAGAGTTAGAAAAAAACTAGTGGCCAAGTCTCGATCTCTTTTTTAGAGATAAAGTCAATAGACTAAATAAAAATTGGCTATCTTTTTTTGTTTTCGAGTTATAAGCAAAAATTGACATTTTCGACTTTTCGTCAATCGCGCATATCTCGTTTATTTTTACAGATATTAAAAAACTGTTTTGACATTATTAGGACACTTTTTTGAATACAATTCAGTGGTGTAGTTGGTTTCTTGATATTTAATAAAATTTTCGAGTTATAACATAAAGTTATATTTTTTTTAATGGAAATCATAGGAGGCAATGCCATGTTTAAATAGAGATTTTTTTTCTGTTTTCAAAAATATATACTTTGTTGGGTTTATTTCTTACAGTTAATAGAATAAAACGCCTTTTTTATTATTCTTGGGTGTATTCTATTCTTAGTAGGCTGGTTTGAACAAAGGCCGACAATTTTTTCTTGTTTTTATTAAATATCAACTCTTGTTCAAATATTTTGACAATTGCAACCGCATAAAGAGAACGAAAGATAGAACGAGCATCCTCTAAGAGTCACAAAGACTACAACAATATCGATACCATGTGGTTTGCGTGAAATTCGAAATTATGTAACTTCATTTAATATTTAAGTTTAAAACGCATTTTTTTTCCATCAAATATGCATTTCATGGGATAATGAACTAAATTATATGTATAAATTAAAAACATCTTAAAAATAAGAAATTAATGCAGAAAAAGTTAAAGAATATTGAAATGTAAGTAGATAATAAACACAACTCTTGATATATCACAATAAATAACTTAAAACCCAGAAAATAATATCAAAATAAATCACAATTTCAACACTGTCGCGCTAAAATACACAACCAACTCATGTTTCAACCCAACCCAGCTCTATCGGTGCTAGCTTTCTATCTCTTATGTTTATCGCAATACCTCTCACTCTTGTGCTACCCAATCTTCAAATCTTTGTTAATATTTAATAAAAATAAAAGAAAATTGTCGGCTTTTGTTGAAACTAGCCTCCTAAGAAAAGAATGCATCCAAAAATAATAAAAAAAGGCGTTTTATTCTATTAACTGTAAGAAATAAACCCAACAAAGTATATATTTTTGAAAACAGAAAAAAAATCTCTATTTAATGGTGACATTGCCAACTGTGATTTCCATTTAAAAAAATATAACTTTATGCTATAACTCGAAAATTTTATTAAATATCAAAAAATCAACTACACCACTGAATTGTATTTCAAAAAGTGTCCTAATAATGTCAAAACAGTTTTTTAATATCTGTAAAAATAAACGAGATATGACTGATTGACGAAAATTCGAAAATCTCAATTTTGGCTTATAACTCGAAAACAAAAGAAGATAGCCAATTTTTGTTTATACTATTGACTTTATCTCTAAAAAAGAGATCGAGACTTGGCCATTAGTTTTTTTCTATCTCTTATAGTTACAGAGTTGTCCATAAGAGACATCGAAATTGATCCACCCTGTACATAGGTATGCTTTATTCAATTACTCTGCCTTAATATTCGGCTTGAAAAGTGAATCACTGCAATGAAATTTTGCGAGAATTTGACTGCTTATAAAAAATCGCGCTAAGAAAGTTGAAAATAATTTTTAGGTATCCAACTCTAACACAAGTAAACTATGTACTTGCATAAGTAAGCAGTTTTTACATTTTCTTGGGTAAGAGTTGTTTGTTTTGCAGTTAACAAAATTATACGCCTACAAAAGTAGGCATCTGCAAGTGTAATTTCAAACTCAAACGATCCTCTTCGATACATCAGCAATACTGCGAAGTCTACACAGCTCAAATGAGGACCGGGCTACTGCCCCATGTAAAAGTAGTGGGAGGCGATAACTATTTTCCGCATCTCTCTGGTAATGATAAAAGTGTTGTCGGTTGACGTCCAAGAAGCAATTCCGCTGGAGATTTGTTTGTCTGTGGATGAGGAGTGATCCGAAAAGTGAACAGAATTTTCTCAACTGCTGTGTTCTTATTTCCTCCACCCCATAGAGCTTTTTTCATAGGGTTCTTGAATTGTCGCACAAATCGTTCGGCTTGACCATTGGATGCAGGATGAAACGGAGCGGTTGTTATATGCGTAATTCCGTTTTCTGCACAGAAATGTTTGAATGCACCGGCAGTGAATTGAGTGCCTTTATCGGTTACGATAGTAACGGGTAAACCTTCTAATAATCGTAGTTTATGTATCAAGTACGCAAAATAAGATTTTTAATGAGATGAGTCCCCTAAAACCATTTTGCGTACGTGGTACATACAATATTTTTTGGTACATGTTCGCCAGATCACCAACAATAATGTTAAATTGCTCGAATTTCGAATTAGCAAGTCTAAATTGTCCCTCTCATCAGACATGGCAATGATCGGTAATCATAGCAACGAGTTGAATTTTATACTTAGTTACTTGATTTATTTCATTGAAACTTGCTCAAAAATAATCCGCTAAAGTGTTGCCATGGAAGTTTTAAGTACTAGGTCGCTAAAATTTTTTAGCGGATTTTAAGTGTTGCTATAACGATTGAAGTTGCTAAAGATACGTTTTTCGTTCTGAAAATAGTCCCCTAAGCGACCATTTTGCGAAATGTGTACCAAAAAAATATTTTTTGTAGTACCTCTATCGTGGTCTCGGTAGTCATATCCTTCATTTGAACGTCGTCGACGATCAACCATATACTGTTCATGCAAGGACCGGCGAAATCAACATGCACCCGATCCCAGGGATGTTCTGCTTTTGGCCAATCTTCAAATAGTTTTCTTGGATTCGGTTGAACATGCTGGCATAATTGACATCGCTTGATGAGATTCTCGATGTCTTGATCGATTCCGGGCCACCAACAATGACGACAAGCAAGTTGTTTCATTCGAACGACGCCCCAATGGCCTTGATGTAACATGTTAAGAACTGCTTGTTGTAAGCTCAAAGGAATAACGACCCTTGAATATTCGTCTGTCTGGAACGACACGACATCTTTCTGAATTGATAAACTGAAACGACGTGTGAAGTAGGCCGTGAATTGGTTGTTATGGACTTCATCCGGCCAGCCATTCTTGATGTTGATTCGAACTTGGGACAAAATCTGATCTTGACCGGTTGCTTCAGCAATTCGTCTTGAATTAAGCCGAAAACTTTCAACGATCTCATTAAGTTCTTGATTCAGACAGAAGCAACTTTCTTCGCTTTTCTCGAATTCTAAATCTGGTCCTGATGGTAAGCGTGATAAAGCGTCTGCATTTGAATGTGCTTTTGTGGCTCTATATCGTATTGTATAATTGTAGCCCATAAGAAAAATGGCCCATCTTTGGAGGTGTTGAATAGATGTAGCAGGTAGTTTCTTTATTCCAAAAACAATCGACAGTGCTTCTTTTTCTACTTGACTATAACGCTTTTCCTGATTCTTCATGGTTTTAGAAGCGAAAGCGATGGGACGTTCGACTCCGTTAGGGTCTTGATGTGAAAGTACAGCACCAATGCCGTAAGACAAGGCATCAGTGGCCAAAATAAATGGCGATTCAGGTCGATAATGTGATAATGTTGTTGCCTTAATTATGTGCCTTTTAAGGGCTTGGAAACCTGCTTCTTGATTCTTGTCCCATTTGAATGGAACGTCTTTCTTGCGTAGTTCGTTCAACGGTCCAGCTTGAAAAATTTAGGCATAGCATTTTCCTTTAAATATAATTTGGCCTTCAAAGTAGTACAAGTGCCGAGACCATTACGAGCCCTAACAACTATATGTTGGAACAAGCAGTTATGTCTGAAATAAATCGTGAATTCGGTGAAATATTATGACGAATTTTTTCAAGATTTTGTGAATTTATTTCATTATGTTTAACAGACCTTTTACAAGTATTTTTGAACAATGAAAGTTAATTGCTTTAATATAATTATTTTTTTATTTATTTTCACCGCAATACTGTTGACAACTAAATGTTGGAACACGTAGAATTTAACAAAATAAGAAACAAATTTAATAAGACGCAACATCTCCTTTTATCCGAATAACTGCCTGAAGTCTATCAGGCATAGTATCGACAAGACGTTTGCAAAATTCAGGTGTAAAACTATCCCAAATTTCTTGTAATTTGACGCGCAATTGAGGTAGGGTTCGCTGAGAATTGTTTTTTAAATTTTGTTTCGTTTTATGCCACAGTATTTCTATTGGATTGAGATCTGGGCTGCTGGAAGGATGTGACAGAACTTTAACACCATTATGCCCAAACCATTCTTTTGGTGTTTTTGCTGTGTGACATGATGCACCGTCCCGTTGGAATATGTAATCTCCATTCGGATATATTTTTGCAACAAGTTTTGAAGAATGTTTTTATATTTTTCTGCGTTTACAGTCCCTTCAATAAATTTTAAAGTGCCCAATCCCTTAGCTGTCATACATCCCCAAACCATAGTGCCCTGTGGGAACTTAACTATTCGATTAAGGCAGTCTTTATGGAAAGCTTCTGTTTTTCTCGATTTACGCGTTTACGATGATCTCCCACTCAAACATTAAATTTGCTTTCATCACTAAATATGACTTTACGCCAGTCAATTTTAGACCACGAAAGTTTAGGTTTAACCCAAGCGTAACGATTCCTTTTTTGTTTTTCTATCAATAATGGCTTTTCTTTGGCCTATAAATTGGAATATATTCAAAGGTAAAATTTTTGCACACTAAGGCCCGATTTTACAATCGCTGAATAAGCATTATTCTTAGAATAACGTGACGTAGGTGTGGCGTAGATATGGAGGAACGTTAAAGGATATTCAAAGAACATTGTTTTGCCTTTATGGTACTGCCGAATGATAATCTCGCGCACTTTTCGATCAGTTGGCTTCCCCCGTCCCATTATTGTCACAATATTTCAAAAATTATATGATTTTGACGACAACAGAACAAGCTACAGACAACATGTCAACTTTACGACTTGGTAAAACCACGTAAAACATTGTTGACAACACAGGCTTGTTTTGTTTCAAAGCGGCCTTAGCGTCACTGTGATAAAATTGAAGAAAAGTAAAAAAACCAATGCGTGTTCCAACATTTAGTTGTCAGTGTTTTCATGTATCAAATGTGTAATTAAATTGCAATAAATTAAACACAAGTTAATTTTACTCTAAGCGTAATTCGAAACAACATTGAAAATATTGCTAGTTGTTATTTACTGTTTAAATTAAAAAAATAGTTATAAATTCAGTAAACTAGCATTTTATTTGAAAAAATGTTGCTTGTTCCAACATATAGTTGTTAGGGCTCGTAGAAAACAAATATTCGTGCTTCTTCACAACATCTTGGACGTTGCTCGGGCAAGAAGTAACGACGTTTGAGGAAATGTCCAACGCATTAATAATTTCTTGGTCATTGAGTTCGGTGATCATGAAATTGAAGGCTTTAAACCACGGAATACCGAAAATATTGCTGGCCTCATTAGAGTTTGCGACCAATAAGCGCGAGTTTCTCACTTTTGACCCTTTGGGGGTCTGTGTGTTGTCGTATTCTTTAGCCAAACAATTGATTGTCACAAACACAAAGAAAATGTCTTTATTAATAATAATAATACAAGGATGTTAATATGTCAGATCGCCTGGTGGTTATGTGCACGGTATGTCCACGGGGATAAGTTCGTAGTTGTCCAGGTGCAATGGTTGCAGGTGGAGGACGTGCTGAACCGGATTCCTCGGCGGAGTGGTCGTTGATAAGCCGTGTGCTGGGTGACGTCTTCTGACCGGACGGGCTTCTTTTCTGGCGACAGGGGAAGCGGTGAAACGGTGCGGCGTATTCTGCTGGTGCGTTTCAGTTCCCGACGAAGCTGGGTGGTCGTAGGTGTTTGACGGGCGTGGAAACCAGGATAACTAGGATATCTCGACCTTTCGGCTCACTTTTTATTTTTTCGTATTTGTTGTTTGCTGGTGAGTTTGTGAGTACCTATGTCACGTACTTCTGCGAATATTTTGGAATCCAGGTTGGCAGCAACATAAGTAAACTTAGTTTCATCGCTGGTGATGCGACTCAGTGAGAAATTGTGTTCCAGCTGGATGAACCAGACCTCTGGGTCGTTTGGCCAGAAAGGTGGAATCTTCATTGATATTTTCTCGATCCTTGGTGTTATGTTTACTGCTGCGGTGGCTACAGTAACCGTGTTCTGTTCGTTTTGTAACATATTAGCTATCGTCGAGGGTTACCAATTTTACAAATTTCTATGAATCGTAGCATCCAGGCTGTTGATCTTCAAATTCTATTCCATTTAGAAAATCTTGTAGTTACGATTGTGTCTATGAAAGTACTAACAAAGACAAAATCTTTTTTCATTTCTAAGTCGTCTTGGTTGACGTCCTTGTTGTACTGTTTTTCTTCTGGCCAGTTTTCAAATGGAGCTAATAAAAACGGCGGACCTTTTAACCATCTGCTTTCTGGAGAAAAGTCTATTTCTTTCGTCCTTTTTGTTGCTTCGTCTGCAACATTTTCTTTCGAATTTACATAATTCCATTCATCGATTCTAGTTAACTCTTGAATTTCTAGTCTTTGGGCAACAAATATTTTATAACGTCGAGGTTCTGAACGAATCCAATGAAGAACCGTTTTTGAATGTGTAGTATAGTATGACCTATTTATTTCAATTTTTAGGTTTTTCTGTAATGTGTTACCTAAATGTGCACCCATTAGAGCCGCTTGCAATTCTAATCTAGGTATAGATATTGGTTTTAATGGCGAAACTCTGGTTCTTGCAATTACAAAACTTGTGCATACATTATTTTCATAATACCAACGGAGATAAGCAACTGTAGCAAACGCGTTTTCTGAAGCATCACAAAATATGTGTAGTTGAATATTACTTTTATTCCTGTTGAAGTCTGAATATTGTCCGGGTAGTTTAAAGTTATAAATATTTTTTAAATCCTGAATCCACAGTTGCCACTTGTCATATAATGTGTCAGTAATTTCATCGTCCCATCCAAGTCCATTTCTCCAAATATCTTGTAAAAGTATCCTACCTTGAATAATAAAATTGGCTATAAATCCTAATGGATCAAATATGCTGATTTGATTACTACTTTAAGAACTTCTCTTTTGGTCGGTCTTTTTAAGTTATCTAAAATATTTTGACTAATCTTATGAAACTTAGTTTTGAATGTGTAGATGTCTTTTTTAGGATCCCACCAAAGACCTAAAATTCTTTCAGCCGATGTTTCATCATTTAAATCCATATTCTTAGTTCCAGCTGAAATTAAATTTGGATCTATATGATCAATAATTTCTTTGTGATTTGATATCCTATTGCAGATAGTAAATCCTCCCATTTTATGTACATAAATGAGGTCACTGATGAATTTCCTGGCTTCGTTTTCTGAATCTGCATTTCCGAGATAGTCGTCCATGTATTGGTCTTTTATAATTGCTTGAGCTGCTTCTGGATATTGTTGTCTGAAATCACGAGCATTTCGATTCTTGGCTTCTTGGGCTAAACATGGGCCACTTGTAGAGCCGAAGAATACTACAGAAATTTCGTAAATGTCTGGTGATCTATTTCTGTCCATTGCGCGCCACAAAAATCGTTGAGCGCAACAATCTTCTGGCCGTATTTTTACTTGAAGAAACATTTCTTTGATATCAGCTGTAAATGCATATTTTCTTACTCGAAAGTTTAGCAAAATGGTATATAAGCAATTGTATAGATCAGGACCAGTTAAAAGAAATGCCTTTACTTTTTGCCGAAGCATCAAAAACTATTCTTAATTTGTTTGGTTTATTAGGATTTACTACACCAAAGTGAGGTAAAAACCATGTTTTCGGATTTTTCTCTAGTTTCAAATTCCGAAATTTTTCTAATGCATCCTTTGTTCGGTCTTCCATTTTGTCGCAGTATGCTTGTGCAAAAACTACATTTTTGTCCATTTTTATTTCTGTGTAGTATAATCTTTTTAGAGCGTTACATTTACTTTCTGGAAGAGAGACTTCTTTGTCTTTCCACAGAAGTCCTGTCTCATACTTATTACCAATTCTTTTCATTGTAGAATTTAATATTTCTTGTGCTTTTAAATCTTGTTTGGACATTGGATTATCGTTTATTATTTTTACACCGAATGTTTCTGTTTTCCAATAATCATTCACCATGTCATGAAGTAATAATAAATACGATAACGATTTTGAACCACGACAGTTTGAAATATCAGCTCTGACGTTACTATGAATTACCCAACCCAAAAGAGTTTTACTTATTGCCGGTCCACCCCAAGGTCCGTCAATAACTTTTCTACTTATTAAAAGTGGCCAGTTGTCTTGTCCAATTAATATCTTTGGTTGAGCGTTTGTCATTGAAGGTATTGTACTTCTTAAATATGGATAACGTCTAGACATTTCTGTCATATTTACAGTCTGACTTGGAAGTGATAAACCTTTAATTGTTCTTGCATGTCGCAACTGAAAAGGTTTATTACTGTTCGACCCAATTATTGTGAAGCTAACTATTTTAGAGTCATCTTGTTCGTTTACTTCATTGTTTGTCCATTGTAAACAGAGCGTTTCTTGTGGTCCGTCAAGATTTAACTGATCTGATAACTCTTGATCAATTAGAGTGACTATAGAGGCATCATCTAACAACGCATATGTCTCAATTAAATCTTGACCATTGCTTACTTTGATTGGCAAAATTTTCAAAAGAACATTCTTTTTTGTTAAAATGTGACAATTATTTTCTTTATTTTCAAAATGACATTTAGGAGAACTATTTGAAGTAGGACAATCTACCTGATCGACTTTATTTTTGTGTAGCAGTGGATGATGAGGTTTTATACAATTGTTGACCTCACAGTTTCTCCTTCGTTTACAATTTTTCACGTTATGATTAAATGATAAACAAGAAAAGCACATTCTTTTTGTTGTAACAAATTTCCATCTATCGTCTACTAATAAAGAAAGAAAATTTGGACAAGTCATGGATTTGAAACAATGGCTGGCTAACTATAGGGGTAGGAAGTGAAGCAGGTAGTACGCACATTCCGCCATTTTTGCGACCTAGGCAACGCAATCAGCTCTTCATTTAAATTACATAGTAAATGTCACTAATAATAGACTGTCAACAATCCTCGACAGTTTTTTGGGGTAGGTGTTACATATTATCAGTGCATATGTGTTACGGGGTCGCTCAGAATGATCAAAATGATGTTCTGGGTAGTTGAGTACCAATATCTTTCATAGACTAGTCAAGGATTAATGTATTAAAACATAATTACATTTTAGAATATACAAAGTAGGGATGTGTTGTTATTAAGCAATCTGTTATTTTATAACAGTTATTCAATCGCAACAGTTATAACCTGTTATTTTCATTCAAAAATAACAGGTTATAAATAACGTGTCGCAGCAGTACGTGTCTGATATACCGGCAAATGTATTGTTGGAAATAACTGCTGAAAATAACTGTCTCGTTATTTAAGCAACAGTGTTGCAGGAACAACTACAATAAACGGTACGCGCGCTAAGCAGTTATCGGGGGTGCATTCCACATGAGGCTTGGAGCGCTCGCCGCTCGGAGTGTTCCTTTTGCACCCCGGGTAATGCTTAGGGTAAAATAAAACATTCAAATGAATTGTGGCGACCAGGAAATATGCGTCACCCAAAAGGTCGAGTTCCAAGTATTCAAGACGACACCCTTCCGGGGAGAAGCTTACCGGACTCGACGGCAGTGCATCCTCAGCCGCCGGGACATTGACATTCACGACGCGTTATATCACTGATATTTTGCTGTACATCTGTATCAATGTATATCACATGTTATCGATTAGATATCAAATGGTTTCGATAGTATAGTGAGGTACGACATTTATTCCGTCCAGAAAACCCCACAATTGGTGACCCCGACGTGATCCGAAACCAACGCGCGTCGGCACGTGAAACAAAAATCCAGGTGCATCCACGAGGCCGATAAAGATTCTCGCCCCAGAACAAATCTATCGCGAAACGTACGCGTAGTGAGCGACCTGCCGAGAATATTTTCACGTGGACTAGAATTTTTCGTGACTTAGTGTATGCAACACGTGCCATGCCGAATAACGAAGTAAGACCCCAAGATACCCAAGGCGGTGTCGTGCATCGGATTGGCATCAAAGTACCACCGTTCTGGCCCAAGGAACCTGAGTTGTGGTTCGCACAAATTGAGGCACAATTCGCGTTAACTGGCATTACACAGGACACGACCCAATTCTACCATGTGGTGTCACACCTCGAACCAAATATCGCGTCAGAGGTAAAAGACATCATAATCGCACCTCCCAGCGAAAATAAATATAAGCATATCAAGGAGTAGCTTATAGCTCGATTATCGGTGTCCGCGGAACAACAAATGCGTCGATTATTAGAAGGCGAAGAAATGGGCGACCGACGACCGTCGCAATTCCTCCGCCACTTGCGCAATTTGGCCGGAAGCTCCGTCAACGACACAGTCCTCCGTTCCCTGTGGATGACCCGGCTGCCGACGAACGCACAAGCCATCCTCGCCACACAATCCGACGTGTCGTTAGACAAAGCCGCGACGTTAGCGGATAAAATTACCGAGGTAATGGTGCCACAGCAGGTGTCTGCAGTTACGACAACTACGGAAAATAGCCTCCGGCAAGAAATCGACGCCCTCCGGCAACAACTCGCCCGGATGCAAAGCACCACGGTTGAGCAGAAGCGGTCGCGTTCGCGTTCTAATTCTCGACATCGCGGGGACATGTGCTGGTACCATAATCGTTTCGGTACCAAAGCAAAGAAATGCGCTCCACCGTGTAAGCTGGGGTCGGGAAACGCGTACACCAGTCGGTAGACGCGGCCGACACAAAGGAAATAAAATCGCGCCGGTTGTACATAACAGACAGATATTCGAAAATACAATTTTTAGTCGACACAGGTGCGGATGTGTGTGTGTTCCCCCGCAATCGAGTTCGTAAAAGACTCACTTGCGCCGAATATCAACTTTACGCCGCGAACGGTTCGTTAATTTCAACTTACGGCGATATCACGTTGACGCTCAACCTTGGCCTGCGACGTGAATTCACTTGGCGTTTCATCATCGCGGACATTACTCGTCCAATAATCGGTGCCGATTTTCTCGCGCATTACGGCTTACTCGTCGATCTCAAGCATCATCGTTTGGTTGACGAGCAGACGAACCTTCGCGTTATCGGACACCTAGAATCGCACGAAGAGACGCCATGTGTGAAAACCGTCCTCCGGAACTCGCCGTACCACCGTATTCTCGAAGATTTTCCGGGCCTGACATGACCTAGTGGAATCCCGGCAAAAGCAAAACATTCCACGGTGCATCACATCAGAACAACACCTGGACAACCGACAACTTGCAAGGCACGACGTCTAGCACCAGATAAACTGAAAGCTGCCAAAAACGAATTTGATATCATGATTAGAACGGGGATTGCGCGACCATCGGACAGTTGTTGGGCTTCGCCTCTGCACTTAACGCCCAAGAAATCTGGCGAATGGCGACCTTGCGGCGACTACAGAGCGCTAAATGCAAGAACCATCCCGGACAAGTACCCGGTGCCACATATTGAGGATTTCGCACACAATCTTGCACAAAAAACGATATTCTCAACAATTGATTTAGTGCGCGCATACCATCAAATCCCAGTGCACGCGGAGGATATCGCAAAAACGGCTATCATTACTCCCTTCGGTCTCTTCGAGTTTCCTGTGATGACGTTCGGCTTACGTAACGCGGCTCAAACGTTCCAACGTTTTATGGACGAAGCACTCCGCGGCCTCGACTTCGCCTATGCGTACATTGACGACATCCTTATCGCATCGTCTTCGGAGGCCGAACACGAAGAACATCTTCGCCAGCTGTTCTCACGACTCGAGGAGTACGGAGTGGTGATTAACACAACGAAGTGCGTTTTCGGCAGAAGTGAGGTGCAATTTCTAGGCTACCGAGTGGCAGAAGAGGGAGTGCGCCCATTAACGGACAAAGTGCGTGCAGTGCTTGATATGCCGGCACCAAAAACAATCAAAGACCTACGCCGTTTTCTCGGCATGGTGAATTTTTACCGACGATTCATCCCGAGAGCGGCGCTTATCCAAGCCCCGCTAAATAAATGTCTCAGCGGACCGAAAACGAGCGGAAAAACACCCGTGCCATGGACCGAGGAACTGGAGGGAGCGTTTCACGCCTGCAAGGAGTCGCTCGCTGAAGCCGCGCTCCTGCGCACCCGGACATGACGCTACCCCTCGCTATCTTTAGTGACGCGTCCGATCTGGCTATTGGAGCAACGCTGCAACAGAGGTCAACGCAAGGATGGGAACCGCTCGGGTTCTTTTCCAAGAACTTGAGCCCTGAACAGCGCAAGCACTCCGCATTCGACCGCGAATTACTCGCGATTTACAAGGCGCTCAAACAGTTCCGGCATATGATAGAGGGCCGAAATGTGATCATTTTTACAGATCACAAACCCCTGACATTCGCGTTCCAACAGAGACCCGAAAAATGTTCGCCGCGACAATTTCGTTATCTGGACTATATCGGACAGTTTACAACCGACATCCGCCATGTTGCCGGAAAAGACAATATAGTGGCAGATGCTCTATCGCGTATTGAATCGCTAACCGACTGTGTTGATTTCGAAACATTAGCACGATCGCAGGAGAACGACGCTGAACTCCGGGAGCTGCAAGAGCGTGAGACAGCGTTACAACTCCGTCGCATAACCATCCCTGGCTCACAAACGCAATTGTTCTGCGATTTTTCGACTCGCGTAGCCCGCCCATTCGTCACTCAGACCTTTAGACGCCAAGTGTTCGACTCATTGCACGGCCTATCGCATCCTGGTGCTCGAGCTACTGCGCGACTAATCGCCGAACGCTACGTGTGGCCGAACATACAACGCGACTGCAAGCAATGGACTCACGAATGTCTAAAATGCCAGCGGAGCAAAATCTCGCGACACACGTCAAGCCCAATTAGCGAGTTCTCGCTCAAAAGTTCACGCTTCGAACACATTCATGTGGATCTCGTTGGCCCGCTCCCATACTCGAATGGTTTTAGATATTGTTTAACATGTGTGGACCGATTCATTCGATGGCCTGAAGCTTTTCCGATCGAGGATATCTCCGCCGAAACAGTCGCGCGAACCGTGTACGAAGGCTGGATTGCGCGATACGGCGTGCCCCTGCGTATAACCACCGATCAGGGAAGGCAATTCGAGGCGAACCTTTTTCATGCACTCACGCAAGCGACGGGGATGACACATTGGCGGACAACAGCCTACCATCCGGCAGCCAACGGCATGGTTGAGCGCTTTCACCGTCAATTGAAGGCCGCGATTATGTGTCACGAGGGTGAAGAATGGTCAGAGCGACTCCCGACCGTTCTAATTGGCATTCGCGGTGCCTGGAAAGACGACCTCAACGCAACCGCAGCTGAACTCGTTTTCGGAGAACCAATACGCCTCCCGGGCGAATTCCTTGAGCCATCGACAGAGCCAGACGATCCTACAGATTACGTCGCGCGTCTACGCCGTCATTTCCGTGAACTTCAACCGGCAAGGACAAATCGTCATGGTACGCGGAAAGTATTTATATACAAAGACCTGGCATCAACAACCCATGTATTTGTACGAGTTGACGCCGCCCGAAAAGCGCTACAGCAACCATACGAAGGGCCATTCCCAGTAGTAGCACGACGAGAAAAATTTTTCATCGTGCGCATCCGCGAACGGGATGTCACTATCTCAATAGACAGGCTCAAGCCAGCCTACGTCGGCACGCATCGCGACGCAGAAGACGTAGCTACATCCGTTCCAAGCACCGGCAACGGGAACGCCCCGACGCCTACACCAGGACCTTCGAGAGCAACACGACGTTCGACACGACATGTGAAGTTCAAGAACGCAAATTCACCTAGTTCTCAGTAGACCCTTACACACTGCCGAGGGGGTGATGTGGCGACCAGGAAATATGCGTCACCCAAAAGGTCGAGTTCCAAGTATTCAAGACGACACCCTTCCGGGGAGAAGCTTACCGGACTCGACGGCAGTGCATCCTCAGCCGCCGGGACATTGACATTCACGACGCGTTATATCACTGATATTTTGCTGTACATCTGTATCAATGTATATCACATGTTATCGATTAGATATCAAATGGTTTCGATAGTATAGTGAGGTACGACATTTATTCCGTCCAGAAAACCCCACAGAATATTATGTGATATAAGTATAAATATAATATAAACTTAAAATTCATAAATAAAAAAATATTTAAAATAAGCGTAAATAAAATATAAAATATTAAAAAATATTAATATTAAAATTCTTCAACAAAATTAAAAATCTCTAAAGAAAACTGTGTCCACGAATTACAGGTGTTTGTGTTTTTGCTGCCAGAAATACGATTTCCGGAACTGTTATTTGTAACCTGTTAAAAATAACTGTTACTTGTAAATAACAGTAACAGGTTGTACCTGTTATTTGAAAATAACTACTTTGCCCATCACTAATACAAAGCGGTCCAGAATCATTGAAGGTGACGTCACGCATCTTTTACCAAATGTTATCAAAACTAATTTCCAGTTTCAGAAATTAACGCGCAAGCGTTTTGACTACATTTTGACAGCGATTTTATCATTGACGTTCGTGAAGTGTATTTCGTAAAGCCCATGTCCCACTGCAAAAATTTTATAAAATATTTTTATAAAATGTTTTTATAAAACTGCTTTTATAGTGGGACAGCTCACATTTTTATACAAATGACGTCATATGAAAATATTTTAACGTTTCCTCTATTTTTATGACGTCACGTAAAAGGCTTTTATAGAATACAACAGTTTCTATAATTTTTATGAAAACCGGTACATGATTGGCTTTTACAGTTTCACAAATTTAAATAAGTGCGCGTACGTTCCGAAATCCTGGTGTTAGGTTAAGTCATCGCACAACTAATATAAAGTAAGATATCGTGTAGCCGTGATGCTATGCTTATTATATTAGTATGTATTCATTATAGTGTTCAACTAATTTTAAGATGTCTGGCAATTGGACAGAACAGCAAACGGATTTATTAATTGATTTATATCAGGTAGAAAATATTTTATACGTTTTTTTAAAATTATTATATACCCCACAGTAGCCATACTAGCAGCAGTTAGCTGCTTTTGTCTTGAATTATCCATTTTTAACTTTTAAAACAGTACACTTTATTATAGATTATGTTACTATAAGATTGTTTATGTGAAAATTTTATAAAACTATTTTACAGTGGGACACCTTTTGAAAGTATTTCACAAAATTATGAAATCATACTGTTTTTATAAAAACTTTGTATAAAAATATTTTATAAAATTTTTGCAGTGGGACACGGGCTTAATTTTACAAATTTCTCGTTACTCATAAGCATTTAAAGCAAGTAAGATTTGTGCTTTTCAACGCAAATTATCTAAACAAGTTTTCGCCATCATTAAAGTAAAAGATAACACATGAAATTTTTAATTTGCAGGTTAAGTTCATCACTTTTGCAGTAGTGCAATATGGTTGTTTTTTCGTTAGAACACGACAAATTTATCCTCGAAGCATATTTCCAGAGTAGTCAGCAAAATGTCAACGAAACTTGGGACTACTTTATTCTTTCATATCGTTTACAATTATAAGATATTTGCACAGCATGTACTATCGCTGACACTATAAACAGAACGAGAAGCAATAAAACTGTGCGAAACTCGACCTTATTGCACCGGCATGATGTGAGCCTTACGCTCAGGTCATAAAATGTGTTAATCTAGGATGCCAGGTATAAATCTTGGACAGGAAAAATACGCTTTAGGAAACGGGTATTAAAATTGAATATTGAATTAGCAAATATAAATTTGGGGTCTCATGTTCGTATCTTTTATTTCTGCATATTCAGTCAAACACAAATAATTTCGGTTTCAACAATTCCTTTTTTGTAAATAAATATTTCTAGGATTTATTTTTTATAATAAATTTGATGTCATTACTTTGTACTATTATTTTTTCTCGGATAAGTAAACTACGATCAAATTCTTTTGTTATACTAAAATTAGCATACATATATGTGAGAATTCCTTATATAGTGCTTACTTTATTTCTGAGAAAGATTGGGTCTGCTTATACTGTAAATAATACTAAATCTGTTTATATTTTTGGAAATCGTTTAAAGAAATAAGTGAAACCGAATTAAAAATATTCCCAGAAATTATGTTCTGGGTTTTGCCACTATAATGAATTATGAGGGTAAGTGAATAGGATTTATCCCTACTTTTAAATGAAACAATATAAATTGGTAGAAGAATTTTTTGTTTCTTCATTTCTATACTAATTGCGTCTCGTAGAGAGGAAACGAAGACCACTTGGTCTAAATAAGAAAACTACAGCCAATGAGGATGAACAAATCTTAAATACAATAAGAAATAGTCCTTTTCTTTCCAGTCGGCAAGTTCTAGACACAACGGGAATTGCTTGTTCGACGAGGACCGTTATAAGAAGACTTGCCAATGGAGGGATACGAAACCGCAAATCAGCTAAAGTTATAGATTTCACACCGCGCCATGCCGAAGAAAGAGTCAATTTTGCAATTCAAAATCTGTACAGAAACTGGGAAAATGTAGTGTTTTCTGACGAGAAAGTGTTTAGGTCGGATGAAAATATTCAAAAACTAGTTTATCGTCCAGTAAATACACGATATGCTACACCATATGTCAATAAGACAAAGAGAAGTGGTAGAGTGTCAGTCGCTTATTGGGGCTGGATGTCAACGCATGGTCCTGGCGAATTAGTCCCAATTAATGGAAGATTAACATCCCGGCAATATACAAACATTCTTGAACAGCATTTATTACCTTTGGCATATGCTAATGATAGAGGTATTGCATTTGTCCAGGATAATTCGGCCATTCATACTGGCAGAGTTGTTCAAGAATGGTTTGAAGAACATCCAGAAATTGATGTGATTCCCTGGCCTGCTAAATCTCCGGATTTAAACCCCATTGAAAATTTGTGGGCAAATGTTATTCGACAATGGGATGACGGAAATGCAAATTTAAGGAATAGGGAATTTTTACAAGAACATATAAATCGCATTTGGAATCAATTGGGGTTAGGAAATTTATGCCTACATTTAGTCGGTTCTATGTCGAGGCGATTAGAGGAAGTCATTACAAATGGAGGATACTATACTAAATATTAATATTTTCAAGTATTTATGTAAAACGAATTGTATTATATGTTATATAAAGAAAGTTATTTTGAAATGTTTTTCTTTCTAAACAAAAGAACAATATTGAAATTAGAAATTAAAAATTATATTCCACAGCTTAACGTATGAAACTACTGAACATGTCTCTGGAATTACTTGTTTTTATTCAGCAGATCAAATAAACATTATTATTATTATTATAACGATAAGAAGTTTTATTTTCCACTGGAAGTGCGTCGCCAAGAACCAGCAACTCCATTTTTAATGGAGTAAAAAATTTGTCAGTATGAACAAAATTTCAAAATCTCAACTAAATGTTGGATAAGTGGATAGTTATTTCTTTTCCATGTATTACTGATTATTGTTATTGATGTTTAATAAATTTTACAATAATAATCATTTGTATTTAACAATTGTTTACTAGTTTTTTGTCTGTTCTGATTGTTGCTGTTTTTTAAATATTTGTATAACTGAGATTAATTAATATTACCTACAGTATCTTCGCAAAGACTTTCAAAATTTAGTAGCTTAATATTTTAATTTAGCTTTATTCATTTTGACAAAACGTCTGTAAATTCTTTAAACAAATATAGTTTTACTGGATAAAAATTGGTTTTCTTCTCCACATAATACTTACAGGCTATCCTAATTTTTGCAAAATGCTTAATATGCATTAAATAAATCAAAATGGAGTGCCGTTTCAGAAACTAACTATAAATATTATTTCTAAGTATACATTTAACTGGAAAATAGTATAGTCATTGGCTTACTAATCATTATAACATTGGTTTTAATTATTTAAATTCTTAAAATTAGCTCCGAAATGTTTAAGCTTATAGTATTATGCTGGCTAACATAATTTGTCCATTTCATTACTGACTGAATATAAACGAATTCTTATATATTTATGAAATATTAATAAATTAATTGAAAATGACTTTATTATTTAAAACGAATAATTATAATATTAACATCAGAAAATTAATTCTAACAGGATTCTAATATAGGAAAACAACTGATTTGCTTATTTTAATTTCAAATGAGCAAACCAGAAGAGAATACTCCAGATGTTTACCCCTGCACCGGCAGGTAATGCAATAAAATGTGCTATAAGGCTCAATTTCGCTAGGTCGTAAGAGACATTAGTGCCAAGCAAATTTTCAATCGTTCTGTTTATAGTGTCAGCGATAGTACGTCGAATTGTTGCTCGTTTCCATAATACTGGCAGTGTCTGCAAGGGAAAGTCTCCTGAACGACCATCAGTTTTAACTCCCGAAGTTTTGGAGGATGCTCAGGTCCGTTTAAACCAAAGTCCTACAAAATCTCTACGGCAGTTGTCTGCTCAAGCAGGTAAAAAGCATTTTATACAAATTGTACTGTGACTTATGAATTATTCACTTTTAGGATTATCTTACGGAACGTGCAATAGGGATGCAAAAAATTGCATTTACATGCTTATAAAGTTTCCACCGTTCAAGAGCTGCTACCACGTGATTATAATCAGAGGACTCAATATTGTCACTGGTTTAATGAGAACATAAATAATGACAACATGCTGGAATTTACGTTTTTTTTTCTGATGAGGCATGGTTCCGTTTAAATGGATATATTAATTTCTAAAATTATCGAATATGGTCTACCGAAAATCCTCTTATTACACATGAAAGAACCTTACACCCTGTTAAAATTGGAGTTTGGATAGCTATGTCACGTAGAAGGATATATGGACCACTATTTTTTAAGGCAATGTCTAGGCGTCCGGGCGCCCGGTCGTATAGGCAATAGAGTTACACGTCCAAGCGTTCGGATGTCTAGTATTTAAAGATATGCATCTGGGGGGGATTATACATATAAATACAATGTGTAAAAGCAGTGTTTACAAGGAGGTAGGTAGACGGTTTGTTAAGGCTGTGGTATACAGAAGTAAGCGCATGGGGTTCGAAACTTTAACAAGATTTTTGTATACTTTTTTGTATTTTTTTTTTAATTATAAAACTTAATTTTCATTTTTATTGTTAATGTTCTGAAAATAACCACTCTCTTAAAAAAATAAGATGATAGTTTATTGAATGCGTCTTGGTAAACTACCAGGTAAACCACCCAATTATTGGACAGTTAAGCGTTTTTCTTTGTTTCAAATTAATGTAAAAATTTTATTTTTAGACTATGGACTTGTGTGTAAAACAAAATTATAGGTAATTTGTTTTGCCTTTAAGTATCAGTATGCAGTTTTACCTGCTAATAAATATTTTTCTCGTACAATACAAAAAAGTAAACTCATGGCAAAAATTTCAGTTATTGGACATTTTTTTTAGTAATTGGACATGAACGATTTAGTTATTGGACACAAAGAAAATGTGATTTAAATTTATGAAGAAGGTAGAAAATAACATATTACAGGTATAATTTAAGATTTATAGCAAGGTATATATGACTCTTGTCACATTAAATGTTGGGTTCCACCAGTCTTTGTTATATCCACTAACTAATACAATAATTTGCCGCACACTTTCTTAGGCAAATACTAAGAAACACTAGCACTTTTCACAGGCCAGACCAAAACTTGGTACTATGACGACATAGAAATAGTACTATCGCTGACACTATAAACAGAACGAGAAGCAATAAAACTGTGCGAAACTCGACCTTATTGCACCGACATGATGTGAGCCTTACGCTCAGGTCATAAAATGTGTTAATCTAGGATGCCAGGTATAAATCTTGGACAGGAAAAATACGCTTTAGGAAACGGGTATTAAAATTGAATATTGAATTAGCAAATATAAATTTGGGGTCTCATGTTCGTATCTTTTATTTCTGCATATTCAGTCAAACACAAATAATTTCGGTTTCAACAATTCCTTTTTTTGTAAATAAATATTTCTAGGATTTATTTTTTATAATAAATTTGATGTCATTACTTTGTACTATTATTTTTTCTCGGATAAGTAAACTACGATCAAATTCTTTTGTTACACTAAAATTAGCATACATATATGTGAGAATTCCTTATATAGTGCTTACTTTATTTTTTCTGAGAAAGATTGGGTCTGCTTATACTGTAAATAATACTAAATCTGTTTATATTTTTGGAAATCGTTTAAAGAAATAAATATTAATATTTTCAAGTATTTATGTAAAACGAATTGTATTATATGTTATATAAAGAAAGTTATTTTGAAATGTTTTTCTTTCTAAACAAAAGAACAATATTGAAATTAGAAATTAAAAATTATATTCCACAGCTTAACGTATGAAACTACTGAACATGTCTCTGGAATTACTTGTTTTATTCAGCAGATCAAATAAACATTATTATTATTATTATAACGATAAGAAGTTTTATTTTCCACTGGAAGTGCGTCGCCAAGAACCAGCAACTCCATTTTTAAAGGAGTAAAAATTTGTCAGTATGAACAAAATTTCAAAATCTCAACTAAATGTTGGATAAGTTGGATAGTTATTTCTTTTCCATGTTTTACTGATTATTGTTATTGATGTTTAATAAATTTTACAATAATAATCATTTGTATTTAACAATTGTTTACTAGTTTTTTGTCTGTTCTGATTGTTGCTGTTTTTAAATATTTGTATAACTGAGATTAATTAATATTACCTACAGTATCTTCGCAAAGACTTTCAAAATTTAGTAGCTTAATATTTTAATTTAGCTTTATTCATTTTGACAAAACGTCTGTAAATTCTTTAAACAAATATAGTTTTACTGGATAAAAATTTGTTTTCTTCTCCACATAATACTTACAGGCTATCCTAATTTTTGCAAAATGCTTAATATGCATTAAATAAATCAAAATGGAGTGCCGTTTCAGAAACTAACTATAAATATTATTTCTAAGTATATATTTAACTGGAAAATAGTATAGTCACTGGCTTACTAATCATTATAACATTGGTTTTAATTATTTAAATTCTTAAAATTAGCTCCGAAATGTTTAAGCTTATAGTATTATGCTGGCTAACATAATTTGTCCATTTCATTACTGACTGAATATAAACGAATTCTTATATATTTATGAAATATTAATAAATTAATTGAAAATGACTTTATTATTTAAAACGAATAATTATAATATTAACATCAGAAAATTAATTCTAACAGGATTCTAATATAGGAAAACAACTGATTTGCTTATTTTAATTTCAAATGAGCAAACCAGAAGAGAATACTCCAGATGTTTACCCCTGCACCGGCAGGTAATGCAATAAAATGTGTTATAAGGCTCAATTTCGCTAGGTCGTAAGAGGCATTAGTGCCAAGCAAATTTTCAATCGTTCTGTTTATAGTGTCAGCCATAGTACGTGCTTGGCAGTAAAAAGCTATCAGGTAAAAGATAGCTAGTGACACCTATGAATGGGTATCTAAACTAATAAAGTAAATAGAATTCTTATTTTTAATTATGAAAGACAAACTGTCCAATAAGTACCACGTGTCCAATAACTGGGTGATTTACCCCATACTGTTTTAGTCCTTTCCGGTCGAATTTATTATAACTTATCAAAATAATTTTTTTCCATATCTCTTAATAAATTGAAGTTTTTGTAAACGTATGCCCGGACGTAGAATTAACAGAGATACATATCCGAGCGCCCGGACGAATAGACCTGAGAGTTGCACATCCGAGCACTCGGACGTCGAGTCATTAAGATAAGCCATTCGGGCGGATTATAACACGGATGCCGCCAGTTTTGTATCCATGATTTACTGAATTATTGGCCAATTACAGTTAACATACAAGTTCGTGTGAGACTCCTTTCTCAAAAAAATGAATTAAGTCTAATATTTTAAAAGAGTTAATAATCGTTCTCGGTCCACCGACCTAACTGCTTACATTTCTATAAACACATTGGTTTATGTTTTAGAATCGAACACTTGCGGCTGATGAAGCGGCCAGTTGAGTTGTTTTTCTTTTTGAAAATTGCTGACATTCGGAAGTGCGTCTATTCGTAAAAAGAACATCCGTTTTGCTTTCTTTAAAATTAGCCGATCTGATCAAACCACACAGAAGGATTGGCAACATTGCTGAGTTAGTCCAAAAGATTGGCAAAACTGGCGGCATCCGTGTTATTATCCGCCCGGATGGATTACCATAATGACTCGACGTCCGAGTGCTCGGATGTGAATCTCTATTAATTGTACGTCCGGGCATACGTTTACAAAAACTTCAATTTATTAAGAGATGTGGAAAAAAATTATTTTGATAAGTGTAGTCGTATGGCGAAGGGGGAGAAGAGATTCGGGAACTGTTGTGATAGGTAATGCGCATGTGCACAATATACACATGCAGGGACGCCCTTCACGGCATTGCCAACAAACAGTAGTGGTAGCCATATTTTACATCATATACACGTGTACCTACTCAGATAGTGATTGTACTAATAAACACTTAGTTGAACCTATTTAATAACAAACACCCAAACCACGACATGGCGCAGTCAGTATAAAAATAAGTGGTTATGAGTGCCTGTAGTGAATAAAATAAATAAATAACCTGTTGTGGAACTAAAAAAATGTGGTTAAAATAAGTGCGCAGAAATGGATGCGAGAATACCGGAAAAGTTATCGTTTGAGGGTAACGTGGCCGAAAACTACAGAAAGTTTATACAAAACTTCGAGATTTATATTATTGCTAGTAATAAAGCACAACTCTCTGATGAGAAAAAAGTCGCTGTACTTCTAAACATCATAGGTGAAGAGGGCGTGGAAATTTTTAACACGTTCAACATAACCGAAGACGAAAAGAAAAATTACAATAAAGTTAAAGACGAATTCTCTAAATACACGAACCCTAAAATAAATGAGGTTTACGAAAGGTATGTTTTCTATAATCGAGTGCAAGCTGAGGGTGAAAATTTTGACCATTTTGTGACTGATATAAAAAAATTGGTTAAAACATGCAATTTTGGTGACCTAGAAAGTAGCATGCTTCGCGACAGAATAATTATGGGTATTAGAAATATGACTTTGAAGGAAAAGCTCTTAAATATTGCTGATTTAACACTGGAAAAAGCAGTTGAAGCATGTCGTTCAGCTGAAATAACAAAGTCCCAAATGAAGGTGATGCAGAAAAGTCAGACTGTAGATGCAGTGCAAAAGTTCAAGAGAGACAGCAGTTCAAAGAAAGTTAAAGTGTGTGGTAAATGTAACAGACAACATGAATACAGACAGTGTCCCGCGTTCGGAAAACAGTGTAATAACTGTAAAAAATACAATCACTTTAGTGTAATGTGTAAAAATAAAGTGGACGATAGTACAGGAAAAAACAAGACAGAAAATAAAGTGAAAAAACTGAATGTGCGTGCAATAGAAAGGGAAGTAGAAAATTGCAGCAGTGAAGTTGAAACTGAAAGAGAAATGTTTATCCTGAAAAATAAAGAATTATTTCAAGGTGTAGGAAAAATGAACTAGAAATGTAAAATAGTATTAAAAGATGACGCAACTCCTGTTTCTAGACCACCACGTAGGGTGCCATTAGCTTTAAAAGATAGATTGAAAGAAAAATTGCAAGAATTGGTTCAAAAGGACATAATAGAAAAAGTTGAGGATCCGGGAGATTGGATTAGTGAACTGGTAACTGTAGAAAAACCAGATGGTTCTTTAAGATTGTGTCTTGATCCGCAAGCATTAAATAAAGCGATCAAACGAACACCATATTTAATACCGACTGTTGACGAAATTATGACAGGATTAACAGAAAAAATTATTACAGTGTTTTTGACATTAAAGAAGGTTTCTATCACGTTCAATTAGAAAAAGACTCACGTGAATATTGTACATTCGCAAGCCCTTTTGGATATTATCGATTTAAGAGGTTACCATTTGGGTTAGCTACAGCCCCAGAAATATTTCAGAAAATTAACAATGAAATTTTTGGCGACATTCCGAATGTAAATGTTTATTTCGATGATATTTTGGTTAGCACAGAAACTAAAGAGGAACATCTAAAAACTCTAGAAAAAATTATACAACGAGCTAAAATGAATAATGTAAAATTTAATGCGAAAAAATTACAACTGTTAAAAACGCAAGTTAGTTATTTAGGATATTTGTTTACAAAAGATGGTGTTAAAATAGATGACAATAGAATTAATGCAATCCGAAGCATAGAGGAACCCAAGAACAAAAAAGAACTTCAAAGAATTCTTGGAATGTTAAATTACGTCAGAAAATTTATACCAAATTTTTCAGATAAACTAGGACCCCTAAGTCAAATTTTAAGAAACGATGTAGAATTTTGTTGGTTGCCTAAACACTCAGAAATTTTGAATAACGTGAAAAATTTAGTAATAAATGCAGCAGCTATACAAAGTTTTGACGAAAATAAAGAAATAGTAATACAGAATGATGCGTCTAAAGATGGACTAGGGACATGTTTATTACAGAACGGAAAACCAGTGGCGTACGCATCGAGAACCTTAACAGAAACGGAAAAGCAATACTCACAAATTGAAAAAGAATTATTAGCAATTTGTTTTTCCGTAAATAAGTTTCATTACTACATATATGGAAGAAGTGTTAAAGTATTAACCGACCACAAGCCACTTGTATCTGTTATCAGTAATCAGCTAGATTACAGAGACTGAAACTCAAGTTGATAAAATATGATATTACTTTAGAGCATATACCTGGAAAAAATATGTTAATTGCCGATCTCTTGTCGAGATCATTCGACAAATCACCAGTGGAAGAAGACGAAGAAATGACGGAGTTAATGCATCAAGTGTTAAAGTACCTAAATATGAGTGATGAAATGAAAGAACAGTTTAAGACAGAGACAGAGAGAGACTTAAATTTAAAGCAAGTGTTAAAATACTGTGAAACATCATGGCCAGAAAATTCAAATAAAGTGCAAAGAGAAGTGAAAGACTATTATAAAGACAAAAACAATTTATATGCAGTGGAAGGATTAGTGTTTTTCAATGATTCGGTAGCAGTGCCAGATACATTAAGAAGTCAAATGATGGAATTAGCCAACAGTAAACAAGGACATTCAAAATCACGTCATGAAGTGTAAAAAGTGTGAACAATTCAGAAGAGCGAAACAGAAAAGTGAGATGTTATTACCAGAGATACCGCAACTACCATATGCAAAAGTAGCGACTGACATCCTAGAGTTTGGAGGAAAGTCTTATTTGGTAGTAATCGACTATTTCACGAAGTGGATTGATCTAATAAAAATGCAACGAAAAACAGCCAGTAGTGTTATTGAAGTTCTGAAACAGTTGTTCTCAACTCATGGCATTCCCAAGGAAGTTGTAGCAGACAACATTCCATTTGGATCTTTCGAACTTAGATCATTCGCAAAACAGTGGAATTTTAAAATTACGACGTCTAGCCCACACTACCCCAAATCTAATGGTCAGGCGGAGAGAGCTGTTCAGATCTGTAAGCAGATTTTAAGAAAATGTGAAGACATACATATCGGGTTAATGGAGTACAGAAATACAATAATCGTAGGCATGAATGTAACACCAGCACAGTTAATGTTCAACAGAAGAGTAAGAACTAAACTGCCGACAAGTGACCACCAACTAAAACCAACAAGGCAAAACCTAAAAGAAGTATAAGAAAACTTAGATGAAAAGAGGAGGAAGTACAAAGAATACTACGATCGAAACTCAAGAAAAGAAAAGGACTTTGAAAAAGGAGATGATATAGTAATAAGAAACGGAAGAATATGGGAAAGTGGTAAAGTGATAAAGAAAACAGAAGATCCTCGTTCTTATATAGTAAGAGACATCAATGGTAGAGAAATGAGAAGAAATTCTAGTTTCCTAAGGAAGTCAGAAAATGAGTATCAAAAGAAACATGAGATCGACCTATCTGACGTGGTAAAAGAACATGAAGTTCTAGACAAAACAGCAGCACCAGATGTCAGCGCTCCTACTCGTAGAAGTACCAGGAACATCCGCTTGCCAACCAAACTAAAAGACTTTATTATATCTTCTTAAAGGGAGGTGTTGTGATAGGTAATGCGCATGTGCACAATATACACATGCAGGGACGCCCTTCACGGCATTGCCTACAAACAGTAGTGGTAGCCATATTTTACATCATATACACGTGTACCTACTCAGATAGTGATTGTACTAATAAACACTTAGTTGAACCTATTTTATTTAATAACAAACACCCAAACCACGACAGGAACCAAGGCCAAACGATCGGAAGAAAAAAGTAAACCAAAAGCAGTCATAAGTCAGCAGCCCATGTGTGCATATCAATGTTAATGATTTTATACAGACAGCTTATTCGTAATCAGCCGTACTTATACAGAATAAAATGTTTAAATGTAAATAAACAATTATACTCTCCTTTATCTCAGAAGTGGGATTCTATTTAAATCCATATTAAAAAAAAAATAAATAAATAAATACTGCAGTGTGAAGTGGTGTAAATTACACGAGTGGGCATGGAACTTTCGGACATAGCCAGCCAAAGGTCCGGGACCCCCCATACCACCGGAACTTTTTCGCAACGTTACGCAAGAGCTGCAAGCTTTGCGGGATGCAGGAACAAGTGCCGCAAGCACAGGTTCAAATTCTATTAATGTAGATGCTCCTAGAAGCCCTAGTTGGGTATTATTTAGGGATGAGAAAATGTTATCAGACTTTGACTCATCCTTGAATAAATTAATGAATAACGAATGGCTACAGAAAATTAATGACTGTGCGCATCTTTATCATTGGGACGAAACAACCACAATTTTCTTAGCTCTGAGTAAGTTAAAGGGTTTGGCACGCATTTGGTATGACAGTTTAAGCACTAGTCGATTAACTTGGGCTCAGTGGCAAGATTTGTTACGGCAGACGTTCCCACCGAAAGAGAACTTTTCTCAATTGTTTCATGATGCCGCTACTTATAAAGCGGAAGCCAATCAGTCTCTTAGTGAATACTGTTTTTATAAGTTAGCAAAATTAAACAGATTAAAATTAAATTTTACTGACGAACAATTGCATTATCGCCGGCATTCCGAATAAGCAAATTCAACTTCTATTAAAAGCGGCTGATTGCAAGAATTTTGTTGAATTGAAATTGAATTAAAATTAAATTTTACTGACGAACAGATTGTCAATTGCATTATCGCCGGCATTCCGAATAAGCAAATTCAACTTCTATTAAAAGCGGCTGATTGCAAGAATTTTGTTGAATTGTCACAGAATATAGCAAATTTTTCATCTACCGTAAACTCATCAAATTACAATTTACCTAGCACTAGTAGCCAGGGGCAATGTCGGAGCGTTTTTTTTTTTGTTTTTGTACATTTGGGTCAAAAAAGTAATAACGTTAAACAGATCATACCTCATTCTGATAAATACTCGTTCGCTGGTTAGTCACTACTAGTTTTCTCTCTTTCTCTCTTCATCTCGCTTATCGCGCATACGATGCATCGTGAGAAACGGATACACATACAACAAACAATGCGACTTACATCGGGTGTCCGAAAATACATCAAATACTACTCACCGGGGGGCCTGCGTGCCCCCGCGGAAATCCAACGGTGCATCTAGTAGCAACCATTCCCTCACAATGATAATGGACACTACGGAAGTTATCCTTGGACGTTGACTTCTTATCTTCGCATGCATTAACCCCACATTCACCTGTAATTCGGAAACCCACCCTCCCGATGGATATTAGCATACCTTACCTCCTAAGCTTACGTTCTTAGGATCAATTGATGTCACTGATCGCGTAAGTGTCAGCACACTCCGTTTCCGATCCAGTGCACATCATGTCATGTTAGACCATTCTGGAGCACAATGCTTCAGCAGGTCAGGAATACAACCAACTGAATTCCCATTCACAATGAATATGGAATACCAGCTGATTGTTTCGCCGACACCGTGCACTTCATCAGCGGTGCTGACCACTGCGGCAAGTCACATACGGTATCGTATACTGGTGCACAATATACCCCCTGCAATGCTCCGGATCATCGGCATCAGGACGATATTCGCTATATTAGAATAACTCCAACTCATCGATGATCCTCATTGCCAATAACACAAACAGGGTATACCGCGATACTACTTCTGCCAGAACATTGCCTTCTTAGGCCAATACTCTGCAGCCACCCTCTAGGTCACACATCCCGTCGCCTCGACGCGTAACACCATCCCTCACGCGCTTTACCGACCGTTCTCAGTCTGCATCACGAGAAAAACTGTCCTGCCTCTCCTCTTAATATTTTACGTTCCCTCGGCTAGGCTTATCGTCAAAACATAAACAAACATCCCCTGATATACAGATATTTATTAAGCATTTTAAATTACAAGCTAACTCATTCCTTAAAAATAATTTTGGCTACGACAGGCAAAATAAATGTGAAACTCGGAATTTCGGCAGAATAGATTTTACAAATGACGCGAAACGCATAAGAAGCGCCCAGTTCCCCTGTTTTGCGTGCGGAGAAACCGGACATAAACGCATTTGTTGTCCAGTTAAAAGCAATACAAGAAACACACAGATAACTTGCGCTTTTTGTCAGAAAACAGGACACAAAGAGGATGCATGTCGTAGAAAACGCTAAAAGTTCGGGTAAAAGGAACAAGAAAGTTAATTTTATCGGCGCGACTGGACGGAGTAGTATACACTGCGTTCGTAAAGTATGGAATAAATTCATTTTCTACGAAATAAACGATTTTTATATAAAATCCTGAAACAGGTCGATTTTTAATTAAAAAATGACACTATTTTAGCGGAATTTTGCGTCTCCCCCTCCAACCCCCTCCGAGTGACAATTGCCCCTTTAAAATTTTTAAATTAAATGGGGGGTCATGTGATACCTCATTTGAAAGGGCTTTTCATTCTCTATTCAGTAGTATAAGAATTTTTTTTTAATTCCTATTTTTTCTAAAAAGAATAATACGTTTTAAAATCAACACACTAAATTTTAAAATGGATTATTTGGATGACGTTTTCCCCAATAGATGGATTGGTCGAAGGGGGGGGGCAATTGAGTGGCCAGGTAGATCTCCTGATCTAACACCTCTCGATTTCTTTTTATGGGGATTTCTAAAAAGTAAAGTCTCCAGAACTAAATCAAATAGTCTTCAAGAACTAAAAGACAGAATAAGAAATGAAATATGAGGAATCAGTCCGGAAATAATCGACTATGTTTTGCATGAGTTTGTATTTCGTCTTGGTTATTTTCAAGAGGTAGGAGGAGGACATTTGAACAGTTTCTTTGATATTGGTGTTATTACTTTTACTTCTACGTTGATTACATACATTAGTATCTATAGTTTCTACTACATTTCATAAAGAATTTTAGAAAAATTTAAAAAATTTGGAATTAATCAAATTACCCTGGAAATGAAATGTTTTAGATGAACGTCAGCAACGTTTGTACTGTTGTCATGAATCAAACGGTTCTTAGTTCGAATATTTCATTTAAATTATTTCATTTTAAACTTTTGTGTGTTGATTTTAAAATGTATTATTCTTTTTAGAAAAAAGAAGAATCTAAAAAATTCTTATACTACTGAATAGAGAATGAAGAGTTCTTTCAAATGAGGTATCACATGACCCCCCATTCGATTTAAGAATTTTAAAGGGGCAACTGTCACTCGGAGGGGGTTGGAGGGAGAGATACAAAATTCCACTAAAATAGTGTCACTTTTTAATTAAAAATCGACCTGTTTCAGGATTTTACATAAAAATCGTTTATTTCGTAGAAAATGAATTTATTCCATACTTTACGAACGCAGTGTATATAATAAATTATCTAAAATAAACAATCACACTGTTGAAGCATTCATCGATCTTGGTAGTGAATGTGTCAATAGCAAACAAACTAAAATTAGAACAGAATGCTTTGGAAGCAGAAATAAAGTTATGCGGTTTTACAGGTGATAATATTAGTATTATACCTAAGGCGCAATGCACTGTAAAAATTAGTGTAGGCGAAATTATGATAAATACTTGCATCTATGTTGTAAGCGATGATAAAATTCGACATGACCTAAGAATTGGACGTACTTTCACCGAAAATCCTTTAATTTTACTTATTAAAACAAAGAAGTACCTACAATTTATGAAGCTACCTTCCATTGAAAATGTGACACATGTGTATCAGCCCATAATCAATAGTATAGACGCATTTGATGGATGTGACCGACGACGGGTGGTGCCGAGGGCTAAGAGGTGGCAGATATGCAAATTATGCCACCATGACACTGGTCATTTTGGTCCCGAGAAAACCAAAAAAATTAAAGAAAATTATTGGTTTGCGGGCATGCGACGTTTTGTAAAGAAAATATGTAGAATCATACTTAAACTGTCTGTATTATAAAACACCTTCGGGACGAAAACCGGGACAACTGCACCCGATAGAAAAAGTGACTGTGCCATACCACACATTACACATAGATCATCTAGGACCCTTTTTGAAATCTAAGAAGGGAAACACACAGTTATTAGTAATAGTGGATGGGTTTACGAAATTTGTGATCATAGAGCCTGTGCGAAGCACTAAAACAAAACATGTCATTAGGGCAATCGAGAATGTTATAAACATTTTCGGCGTACCAGTGCGGATTATATCTGACAGAGGAAGTGCATTTACCTCGTACAGCTTCAAATCGTTTTGCACTGAATTCGGAATCAAACATGTTTTGAACGCAGTCGCGACTTCGCGGGCAAATGCCCAGTGCGAGCGGTTTAACCGAACAATCCTCAGTGCTTTAGCGACAATGAGCGGTGGGTTGGAAGCTGTTGAATGGGACACACAAGTTAAGGCTGAGAGAGATGAGTGGGACCGTCCATCGGGTTCTTGGTATGACACCTTCGGAAGTGCTGTTTGGTTGCAAACCCCGAAGCGTGCCAGAATCTATCCTCCTAAACGAACTGCAGGGAGAGACCGACCGAATTTGATGCACGGAGATCAAAACCAAGGAAGTATCAAGTTGGAGATTTGGTAGCAGTGGCAGAAACCAGTTTTCCGGCAACAGGTAGTAGTAAGAAACTGTGGCCAAAATATAAAGGGCCATTCCGAGTTACCGCAAAACTGCCAAACGACAGGTTTGCAGTTTTGAAAGTATCAGATAAGTACCGTAAAAGTCCAACGGTTGTCTGTGTGGACAAGGTTAAGCCCTGGATTACACTGAGAGACTCGGTAAGTTATGTTGTTATAATATATGTGTATTTATATTTACCAAACAAAATTTTGGAATGCAGAGAGAGTAAAATGCTAAAGGATGCCGCACTTGGTAAAATACCCCTAATTGATGAGGTACGATGCCGGGTGGAAGCATTCGGAGCATTCGGCACTCGTTTCTCTAGCAAAAGTAAAAATATTGAAACAAAAAATCCAGTACAAACACAATCGAGGAGACAAGGATAGCCTGTTGCATACATCACAATATTAAATCAGACGCAAAATATGTAGTTGTCGGTACAAGACAAAATTACATGGTGTACTCGTAAACGGGAATTCTCATAAAGTATCGAATTCTTTACAAAACCCTTTAGTTGGGTCGGTAAAGAAACGAAGGTATTCGCAGTGAGAAAGTTTAGAGTAAACAACTTTAGTGAATGGTTAATTCTGAATAAACATTAGTGTCGAAATTCAGAACGAAAACATATTCTTTACAAAACCCTTTAGTTGGGTCGGTAAAGGAACGAAGGTATTCGCAGTGAGAAAGTTTAGAGTAAACAACTTTAGCGAATAGTTAATTCTGAATAAACATGTGTAAGGACGATTAATTAATTATATCTATCAGCAATAAACTTTTAATATAACAAAAAGGAAAACAATAAAAAAACTTGACAATAATATTTTGAGCCTCATGCTCCGCTCTGTACTCTACTTCTTAATCGAATGTCCACTTCCTTTCGGTGGCGATGGATGTTTTCCTTGGTTAGCCTCGACACGCGCCTCTCGTTCGTGACCGTTTTGAAAACAATCCACCCTTTGATTTTTCGGCAGCACTGATCTTGAGTCCGCCGATTAATTCTTGCTTACATTCGGCCATCCTGTTTCAGCTGATTGTCCTCAATCAGCTCACAATTGGACACGGGGCCCTGACAAGAAAAGTTAGTTTCCACTGAGATTGTTATCATATTTACACATCATATTCCTCATGTCGTGCATGTGGGGTTCCCATTTATTGACTTATCTTAGCGCATATCTCTCACGCATTTTTACATAATTACAACCATGTCAATAGTAAATACCTTTCGTTTGAGATTACCACATGACTTCATGTAGGATCAACATAGGTCGTCATGTGACTCATTTTCACATGGCCTCACGTAGGATCATCATCTACGTGAACTTCATCATATGAATAACTATCACATGGCTTCATGTAGGCTCAACATCTACATGTGCTTCATCATGTGAACAAACTATCACATGGCTTCATGTAGGATCAATATCTACGTGGGCTTCATCATGTGAATAACTATCACATGGCTTCACATAGGCTCAACATCTACGTGGGCTTCATCATGTGAACAACTATCACATGGCTTCACGTAGGATCAACACAGATCGTCATGTGACTCATTTTCACATGGCTTCACGTAGGATCATCATCTACGTGGGCTTCATCATGTGAATACCTAATACATGGCTTCCTGTAGGATCAACACAGATCGTCATGTGACTCATTTTCACATGGCTTCACGTAAGATCATCATCTACGTGGGCTTCATCATGTAAATACCTATCACATGGCTTTACGTAGGCTCAACATCTACGTGTGCTTCATCATGTGAATACCTATCACATAACTTCACGTAGCATCAACATAGGTCGTCATGTGACTCATTTTCACATGGCTTCACGTAGGATCATCATCTACGTGGGCTTCATCATGCGAATAACTATCACATGGCTTTACGTAGGCTCAACATCTACGTGTGCTTCATCATGTGAATACCTATCACATGACTTCACGTAGGATCAACATAGGTCGTCATGTGACTCATTTTCACATGGCTTCACGTAGGATCATCATCTACGTGGGCTTCATCATGCGAATAACTATCACATGGCTTCTTGTAGGCTCAACATCTACATGTGCTTCATCATGTGAACAAACTATCACATGGCTTCACATAGGATCAACATCTACGTGGGCTTCATCATGTGAATAACTATCACATGGCTTCACGTTCGCTCAACATCTACGTGGGCTTCATCATGTGAACAACTATCACATGGCTTCCTGTAGGATCAACATAGATCGTCATGTGACTCATTTTCACATGGCTTCACGTAGGATCATCATCTACGTGGGCTTCATCATGTGAATACCTATCACATGGCTTCACGTAGGCTCAACATCTACGTGTGCTTCATCATGTGAATACCTATCACATGACTTCACGTAGGATCAACATAGGTCGTCATGTGACTCATTTTCACATGGCTTCACGTAGGATCATCATCTACGTGGGCTTCATCATGCGAATAACTATCACATGGCTTCTTGTAGGCTCAACATCTACATGTGCTTCATCATGTGAACAAACTATCACATGGCTTCACATAGGATCAACATCTACGTGGGCTTCATCATGTGAATAACTATCACATGGCTTCACGTTCGCTCAACATCTACGTGGGCTTCATCATGTGAACAACTATCACATGGCTTCCTGTAGGATCAACAGAGATCGTCATGTGACTCATTTTCACATGGCTTCACGTAGGATCATCATCTACGTGGGTTTCAGCAGTGAAAAATGGTTATTTCAATACTGAGCAATTCATATTTCACCTCTTCAGTTAGCATTATCCATGGTTTTAACTTGTCTACGGCCGCAAGTGTTGCGTGGGCTTTGCCCTTACCAGTCGTTACCTTCGTAACGGCGTATCTGTCGTTTGGTAACACAGCTGTTACTCGAAACGGACCTTTGCATTTTGGTAGCAACTTGCGGCTTTGGCCGTAGCGGGAGCATCCGTTTTTGTACCATTACCAGATCTCCAACGCTATATTTGCGTGCCTTCGCTCGCCTTTTATCGTACCTTCTCTTTTGGCCTTCCTGATCGTGGTCAATCTTATCCTTAACCTTTTACGTATTAAAGCCAAGTCAGTACGATCCAGCTGTTGTTGAATTTCTGCTAACAGGATCGCATCTGTAACCCCTCTAGGTTTGTTGCCAAATAACACCTCCGTAGGTGTCACCCCTAGAGTCTTGTGAACGGAAGTATTTAAACCTCTCTGTACTGTTTTAACTTGTGTGTCCCACAAGTCGTCTTCCACATTGCCCGCAAGAGCTGCTAATGCTCCCAATACAGTGCGATTTACCCTTTCACACTGACCGTTTGCCCTGGGTGTAGCAACAGCATTTTGAATATGTTTAATACCCAGGTTTAGGCAAAACAATTGGAAGAACACATGTTTAGTTTTCGTGTTTCGTACAGGCTCAAGAATTGTAAATTTTGTAAACCCGTCTACTATAACTAGCAACTGCGTATTGCCCTTTTAGACTTAACAAAGGGACCCAAGTGGTCCATGTGCAACGTATGGTATGGGACTGTAACCTTTTCTATAAGAAATAACTGACCAGCCCTTTTACCAGACTGGGCTTTGTAGTACAGGCAATTTAGATAAGCACCTACATATTTAGTAACAAACTGACGCATCTTAGGAAATCAATAATTTTCCTGAATTTTGTTCAAAGTTTTGTCTAAAGCAAAATGACCTACATCATCATGACAAAGTCTACAGATTTGCCACCGGCATGAGCGAGGAACTAACCATTTTCTACCCTTACCAATTTTCCTATACACCAAGTTCCCCTTTAGCTCATAATTGTCATGGTACACTTTAGTGCTAGGATCTTGGTCCTTTGATATTAGGATGTCACGTATCCGACACACCTCTTCATCCTGCATTTGCGCGGCTAGTAACCACTCGCTTTCCGTAATATTAATGTTTAAAACTTGTGGCATTCGACTCAAGCAATCAACGTGTGTCATCTTCGTTCCGGGTCGGTATTCAATATCGAAATCGTAATCTTGTAATCGCAACCACCATCTAGCTACGCGAGGGATTATGTCCTTTTTTGTGGCAGTACTTCGAATCGCATTACAGTCTGTTACTAACTTAAACTTAATACCAATTAAGTATATTCTGAAATGTTCGAAAGATTCAACAACTGCCAAGGTCTCCAACTCGTAAGAATGATAGCGACTTTCTAGAGATGTTGTTTGCCGACTGAAATATGCAACTGCATGTTTTTCACTGTTTTCAACCTGCAACAACATCCCTGCGATACCGTCCTTACTGGCGTCCGTGTGTACCTCAGTAAATAATCCCGGATTAAAAAATTTTAAAATCGGTCGTGAAACCAATTCGCTCTTGAGATTTTGCACCGCAATTTCCTGATCTTGGCCCCACTCCCAACTCACGTCTTTTCTAAGAAGTTTCGTAAGAGGTTTGGTCACGGTTGCAAATCCCTGTATATATTTTCTGAAAAATCCCGCAAGACCCAAAAATTGCCTAACTTGTTTGACATTTTGTGGGCTTGGCATGTTTCTTACCGCCGTTATTTTATCTATTCCTGGTCGTACGCCGTCCTTTGATATTTCAAAACCAAGATAGGTTACCGATGTTTGAAAAAAACTACATTTGGATAACTTTAATGTCAAATTATGTTTTTCTAATCTTTCCAAAACCAAATTTAGACTCTTCATCCCTTCCTCAAAGGTTTTTGCAGGAATTATTATATCATCTATATATACTATTGCTAAGTCAGCTAGAATTTGGTTCATTAATTTTTGAAATTCTGCCGGAGCGTTTGATAGGCCAAATGGGACGCGGAGAAATTCAAAATGACCATCTGGGGTGATAAAAGCAGTTTTTTCTATTGAATCTTCACTCATCGGAATTTGATAAAATCCGGAAGATAAATCTAAAATTATGAAATAGGCGCAATCACCCAGTCGGTCAATTTGGTCATCTATTCTAGGGATGGGATATTTAAACTTTTTGGAAATTCTGTTTAAAGCCCTATAGTCAATGCACATACGAGTTCCACCATCCTTTTTTCGTACTAGAATAATTGGACTTGCGTATTCTGACCGAAATTCGCGAATAATTCCCGCTTCCAAAAGTTCTTTTACCATTTTTTTTACTTTCCCTCTTTCGGATATTGATAGTCGGTAAGGGGCGTACACAATAGGTTTACTAGAATTTAATTCAATTTTCATTTCCGCTGATTTTGTATGACCAAGTTCTCGCATATTGAAACAAAATCGAGATCGAAATCGTTGTAATAACGCAAATAATTCATTTTTTTGTTTATTATTTATTTTACCAACATTAATTTTGTTTAATGAAAATTGTTCGTGAGTAATTTCATCTTCAACAATTCGGTTTATTCTAAATTTGTTAACAATTGCTTTCATTTCGTCTGGCGTTTCTACTTCGGTCGGCAATTGAGTTATTATTAATTGCTTATGCGTCTTTACAATCAACACGGATGCGTCTTCGGTAAAATTTTGTCCCACCAGTAAATCAACAAAAAGGTATTCGTCTTCAATAACGTACATGCGTATCGGGACGCTGACGTTGTCGATTGTTAGGTGACCTTGACATTCAAATTTGGGAATCAAAACCGAGCCGTTAAATCCGCGTAGTTCGATATGTTTATTTATTTCTTTATAATTCAAATGTAGTTTACGAACGACCGACAGTTTTATTAAAGTGCATTCACTGCCTAAATCAACAAAACAGTTTACAACATTATTATTAATGCGTGCTCTTTTATAATATATACTATCTTTTTTGTTTCCTACGAAATTTACTATTTTGTTCGCGGATTGTTTTTCATTAAACTTTTTCTTTCGACAAACGCTTTCGCTGTGACCCGGTTTGTGACAATAAGAACACACATCGGACTTCGGACAATCCTTACGTTTGTGACCCAGCTCGTTACAGTTAAAACATTTTACCCTTGAAAAATTTTCATTTTGAAAATCTTTTTGATTCACTTTTGCTTTGTAGGTGCCGTCATATGTTCTTTTCCTGCGCTCCCCACAATTAAAACTACCTGTGTTGCGACTAATACTAGGAAAAGTTTTAACATAAGCAGCAAACTCAACAAACTTTTTACAATTTGCTGCTCGCAAAGCTACTTGCACCTGCTTGTCCTGCACACCTTCTATAATTACATCGATGACTTGTTCGTCAGTCAACGATAACTGAAGCTTATTCAGTTTCGTTAGTTTGGCAAAACTATATGCATGCAAATCTTGCCCGTCATGAGTTTTATACGACGCAGCTTCATGAAACAAATGACCAAAATTTAGTTTACCGGGGAAAGTAGCTCTCAACATACTCTCCCACTGAACCCACGAATACTGTGCAGTTTTCAAACCATCATACCACAATTTTGCAATGCCTTTCAATTTTCCTAGCGCCAAATAGGTAGTAGTTAACTCATCCCAATGATACATACGTGCACATTCATTTACTTTATTCAACCAGTCATTTATGTTCTGATTACTGTCCGACGGATCAAAATTGGAAAGTAATCTGTCGTCTTTATAAACTGCCCAATTTGGACGGTTATTAAAAAATCTATCGGTAAAAAATGAGCTTTTACTCACGACTTCCCTTAAGTCGTCGATCTGTTTCTGCATGTGCTCGACTGGCGTAGGCAACGGTGGCGTGTATGACCTGTTTGACTCAGATGCTGGAGTCTTCATCGCAGTCCCGGAAGTACTTGGTGTTTCAGGTACCAAAGTGCACACCACGGCCCTGGACGCAACTGGCGTCGCACTCTCGCCACTCTGTCCGTTCATTGTTTATTATTACTATTTTTTTTTTCTTTTTTCACTACCGCACTGCACTCCGTCGAGGGGTAGGTTTCTTTATCCCACTTCTGATATGTAAGGACGATTAATTAATTATATCTATCAGCAATAAACTTTTAATATAACAAAAAGGAAAACAATAAAAAAACTTGACAATAATATTTTGAGCCTCATGCTCCGCTCTGTACTCTACTTCTTAATCGAATGTCCACTTCCTTTCGGTGGCGATGGATGTTTTCCTTGGTTAGCCTCGACACGCGTCTCTCGTTCGTGACCGTTTTGAAAACAATCCACCCTTTGATTTTTCGGCAGCACTGATCTTGAGTCCGCCGATTAATTCTTGCTTACACATGAGTGTCGAAATTCAGAACGAAAACTATTCAGGAAAGAAAGATCTAATAAAAATGTCAAATTATGTACCAGACTACATAACGCAGACATTAGAAATTAGAACCTTTGTCGTTAATTACCCAAGGAATGAGTAATGCAAAGCGAGTACAAGGAGGTAGTATCCCTGTTAAATACAATCCTAAACATTACTGATGAAATGCTGTTTTCCTTCCCCAGGATGACAACGACGACTGGATTGAGGGCAATCCAGTGGAACAGGATGGCCGAATATAGTCGTATGGCGAAGGGCCGAAGGGGGAGAAGAGATTCGGGAACCAAGGCCAAACGAGCGGAAGAAAAAAGTAAACCAAAAGCAGTCATAAGTCAGCAGCACATGTGTGCATATCAATGTTAATGATTTTATACAGTTTATTCGTAATCAGCCGTACTTATACAGAATAAAATATATTCAAAGTGTTTAAATGTAAGTAAACAATTATACTCTCCTTTATAAGTTATAATAAATTCGACCGGAAAGGACTAAAACGGTATGAGAGTAGTAATTTTACCGATATTAAACTCTTTGTTTACCAAGACGCATTCAATAAACTATCATCTTATTTTCTTAAGAGAGTGGGTATTTTCCAAACATTAACAATAAAAATGAAAATTTTAGTTTTGGAAATAATACACTAAAAAATATAGCTGCATTAAGTTTTATAATAAAAAAAAACACAAAAAAGTACAAGAATCTTGTTCAAGTTTCGAACCTTATGCGCTTAGTTTTGTATACCACAGACTTAATCAACTGCTACCGCCCTCCTTGTAAACACTGGTTATACACGTTATATTTATACGTATAATCCGCCCGGATGCATATCTTTAAATACTAGACGTCCGAGCGCTCGGACGTGTAACCCTGTTGCCTATACGACCGGGCGCCCGGACGCCTAGACACTACCATTTTTTTGATGAAACTGTTACTGGGGAAAGATATCGAAATCAAATGCTACAGCCTTTTTTTGAACAACTGCATGTGCAAGATTTACAGGTTGCTATTACAAACCAAGTACATAATGTAGGCGAAGATGTTCACTGGGGAAAGATATCAAAATCAAATGCTACAGCCTTTTTTTGAACAACTGCATGTGCAAGATTTACAGGTTGCTATTACAAACCAAGTACATAATATAGGCGACGATGTTCTACATAACGTTTTCGAAAGCATGAAACAAGGAATACAAAAGTGCATTCAGAATAACGGGGGACATTTCGAGCATGAATTATAACCTGCAATTTTTGTTATTTTTATTACATATTCTTCATAAAATGTTTCTCGAACAATTAATAAAAAGTGATATTGAAAAATCTTTTACAGCTTATTTACATGTACATGTAATTTTCAATTATCATTTATTTCAATTCACTAAAAGTAAATTTTAATTGCATTGCTACGTGCAGGGTGGATCAATTTCGATATCTCTTATGGGCATCTCTGTAACTATAAGAGATAGAAAAAACTAGTGGCTAAGTCTCGATCTCTTTTTTAGAGATAAAGTCAATAGACTAAACAAAAATTGGCTATCTTCTTTTGTTTTCGAGTTATAAGCCCAAGTTGACATTTTTGATTTTTCGTCAATCGCGCATATCTTGTTTGTTTTTACAGATATTAAAAAACTGCTTTGACATTATTAGGACACTTTTTTGAATACAATTCAAAAATATATACTTTGTTGGGTTTATTTCTTACATTTAATTCAATAAAACGCCTTTTTTATTACTTTTGGTGCATTTTTTTCTTAATAGGCTAGTTTCAACAAAAGTCGACAATTTTCTTTTGTTTCTATTAAATATTAACAAGATTTGATGATTGGGTAGCACAAGAGTGAGAGGTATTGCGATGAACATAAGAAATATAAAGCTAGCACCGATAGAGCTGGGTTGGATGACAACATGAGTTGTCTGCGTATTTTAGCGCGGCAGTGTTTAAATTGTAATTTTATTTTGATATTATTTTCTAGATTTTAATTTATTTATTGTGATATATTATGACCTTTTTTATCAATTATATGATTATTATAAGCACACTTGATGCGTACGGCTCTCAGGGTTATTTCGTGAGCAGAAAGGTTCGTGGGTTCAATTGTTTTCTTTACTTTAAAATGATAACAGAATATTTGAATTCTTAAAAACTCGTGATAATTAAACAGATTAAATTGGTACTGGTTTATATTTAAGATGTTCTGAAAAGGCGCCACCAAATTTTTATAATAAAAGAAAATACTGAAGAAATTAAAGGGGAAAATTTGGAAACCCCCATGTTATATAAGTAATAATTAAAATAAAAACACAAAACCTTTTGATTCTAAATTTCAGTTTAATATCGTCTGTAATATTGAATTGAATAAAGAATCGTTAATATAAATTGAATTATTGAAATATGGTATTATTAAAGGACAGTGAAAATAATATTTTAAACATACAACGATTTTTGCAAGATTTAGGTACCTCGTGAAGCTTCAGTCAGTTTACAACTGCTTATAATTTATAATTTAAAATAATTAAAGTTGTGAAAAATTTAAATATGAAACAATTAATTAAATTAGAGTGGTGACAATAATAAAAAAGAATGAAATGAATTTAACATAATTAATTATTTAAAAAAAAATATTTTAAAGTGAAATTATTGTTAAACAAATTAAAATTTAAAAGCAAGGGCAAAAATATAGTGAAACTCAAAATTATTATTTATAGTTGGACGTTCGATGAAAAATTGTTACACATGACGTAGGAAAATTCCGTGGCAATAAAGGAAATACACAAGATGATTAATTGCATTATAAAAACCTGTAGCCTTCCCGTTGCGAAGATGGTGTTCTTGGGCATTGGGTATTTTAGCGTCACCAAGCCTTCGGCTGAAGTATAATTTGCATTTGCAGACCACTAAGCCATGTACCAAGGGGCGGTGTATCGCAAGGGTTCAGCAAGAAAACGGACGTCGTCGGGCTCAGGAATCTCGTGCGCCACGAGGTGCCATGTGTACGGGCGATCACGGAGAATTCTTGTTTTTATCTTATCCAAATCGGAATAAAATATATTTAGCTCTTATGTGTTAGACGTTTATTGTTAAGTAAAAATGTAATGTATTTAGAATTTAAAAATAAAAGTTTCGACTGCAATGCATCGGGTTTTATCAGCGTTACGATCGTAGTGGTATGCTGAGCCTTCTTGAGATTATGTAAACAATAAACACTTTCGGGCACCACAGGTTCGCTTGTGATATAGGGGCAGTCGAGTTTATGATACGTAATCGATAGGCGCATTAATAAGAGTTTGCGGTGTTAACTAATATGATAGAAACGTGCGGCAAGTAATTAATGAATACACGCACTTCCGAGTTGGCCAACTTGCAACTTATAACTCGCGCTTACAACTCGCGACTCGCGTTAATTGTATATCCGCGAGTATTATATACGTGGCGTGCGTATACAGGGTGTGTTCGGAAAGTATTGTGCGCTACCTTGGTAGAAGCAGGAAGGCGGTACCTAGAGATAAGTTATAAATTGTAGTTAATGCATGATATGTAGAGAATTAGCTTGAAGTATTTCTTGCATGGTACGAATGAGCGATTTCCCTGGGTTAGGCTCGGCAAAGCGTGGCAAGTGCTACATCACTTGACCGCTGACTAGGAAGTTGGCTGGGGTGGCCATGCTGACGTAGAGTTTGTGACGTCAGTTTGCTGGACATATTGTTTGTTCGTTAAGCAGTGTGGTGGTGGCCATCCCTGAAGGGAAATCGTACTAACAGGGTAAAAGCGCAGCCGAGGGTGAACGACGTTACTGTTCACGGTCCCATGAGTGACCCCTTAGGGCCCCTATGTAGAGGATACTAAGCCCCCCTAAGGTTATTATGTAATTGTCACCACCCCTACGTGCCGGGTGTGAAGGGGCGTCCATGGTAAGGACGTCGCGTCGGTCACCTGTGAGATGCGGGTTGACGGGCGTCACCTGTGAGATGCGGGTGACGCCGGAATAAGTCACCTTGGCGGAAGAGTGGATTGGTGGTAGAGAATCCACGGGTCGGAGATGACAAAGACGTAGGGCAGAGTATGTTTGCATGTCATTGAGGCTATCTGTGTTGTATGTGGCGTGTGTTTCTGGAAATAACATTTCAGAGCAATAGTTTATGAAAGAGCAACAGATATGATAATAAAGGCCCAAAGTTGGACATCATCAGGAGCGATGACAGAGGCACTAGATTGAGTTGCGAATTGACCAAGGGGTTGAGACCGTTGGGGCCAGGGGACTGGGGTCCCCGGTGAGTAAATAACTGTTGTCTCTTGCAAATGATTGTAAACACATGTTATTGTTGCATGAACGCATCATGTCAATGGGAGGTGATGGTAGCGAACGGTGCCCGGTAGCCAAAGGAAATGGTGAGCGTTTTGATTATTTACATTTATGTATATGCATTACCACATTTTAATAATACTAGAAAAAAAAATATGTTGGTAATTTCGGCCGGCCTTACAAGTCAGGTGTGGGGTGCAATCTGAATTCTCCCGATAGAATTGTGTAAACAATGTGAACATCTTTGCTCACTGGTTAACTAATATAAACAAACAGTTATGTAGTGGCTACTGGGACCGCCCAAAATTGAAATGAAATTTAAAGACAAAAGCAAATACTCCTTATTCAGAAATAATGTTTGGCTACGACATAATAATAATTGTATCGAGTGATTTTTCTGAGTTTGGCATCTGGTCAGCTGTGACTTTGTAGCGCGCGAGCAATTTCGCAGCATTCTGGGTGTGGGGCTCGGAGGGTTGCTCGGTATAAAACAGATGTTGAAAATGTAAATGGGGTTGTTGAAAGTGGTATGAATTCGGCAAAATAAATACTAATGGTAGTAGTATGTATGACGCGGAGTAGTATGACGTTTTTGTAGAATGTTCGATAGTGAATTTCACAATGTAGGTAGAATGGTAGTACAATTGATTTTCGCAGCACTTTACTATACAGGGTGACTGAAATATTAGGTTAAAAGTGATCACAGGACGTTGTGATCTAAACTTTTCATAAAAATTTAATGATAAAAGCGTATCCTCTGTTGCCCGAAACAATGTTAAATTTGGCGAAATTATAATTAATTACTTATGAAAGGTGGTATAGAGTTGGTATAAATAAATATTAAAACGGCTAAATAAATATTAACAGAGTGGTATGATATTCTTGTAGACTGTGAAATAAAGAATTTGACAATATACAGTAGCAGTAAAATAGACTCTCGCAGCACTCTACTATACAGGGTGACTGAAATATTACTAGATAGGATAGAGCGAGAATATGTATGGTATACTTCTTTCTTAAATAAATAAGAGGATCAATATTAAAAAAAAAAAAACTTTAGAAATTAAACCTAATTTAAAAACGTCCCTAACGTAAAATTAGTTACAATATCTGGTTTTCTAACAATTCTTCCTAGCTTAAAACAAACAAACAAAAACATTAGTAATGCTAATTGATTTCAAATTTGGTACAATCGAAAAATAAACCTTAATCTTAAAATAAATTTTCAAACAACAAAATTATTTTGTAGACTTGTTAATTAAGAAATAATGATAAAAATTTATTATTATTGAAATAGAATGGAGTAATATGGCAGAACAAAGTAAACGCTAGAAAAAGAAGTGGAAGCATTCGTTATGGACAAATTGTAACAAAAAAAAAAGTTATTAGTGGGATGTGTCTTTACGGAGTCAAATGTGATGACAAGTGTTATGATAAATTCTAATACGTCACGATTGATATATTAAAAAAAAAAATAATAATAATAATGCAATGCCCTTTTGGAAATAGATAACCGAGATCTCAAACTGAAGTCAAAAGAAAATACATTATTAATACATCCTAATTGGGTGGGTAACGTGTCGGTTAAAGCCAATGAATTTTTAGAAGGGGATTGGTGATTGGAAGGTGAATTACGACCGAAGGAAAGTCAAGGCCATTTCTTTTGAAGCATCAGCATAAACTTAAAATTGGAAGTAAAATTTGAAAATTAACTGCCTGATCATAACCTGTTTATTGTTGAGAAAATAACGTCGCTGCAGGAAGATCAAATCATCTTCAGGAGCCTCAGAAGTCTGAGTCTCACAACTCATATGAATATCAATTTGATAGTGAACTGCCATTAGAAAATATCTTAACTGAACCTTTAGCAGCTAATGGTAAACAGTGTTGAGGTTGTGTGGTATACAGTGTGTGTTATATATTGTGCACGATCTACTTTGAAAGAATGTTGTATCTGTTCAATTTATTCTACAATAAAAAAAGAAAGTATATTGTATATACTGTACATACATATACATTTTAAATCAAGTGTTTAATTGGGGATGCAGTCAGAAAAGGTTAAATAAAATTTCTTTAATTTATGACGAGCTTCCGGGAATAGTTATTTCCTACATCAGGACGAAATAGTTAAGTTAAATGAAGGACGCAAGCATGTTTAACAAATGGAGGAAGATGTATTCAGTAAATTTGTCAAATGTAAAAAAAATAAAAATAAAAATAGTGTAAATGGGACGTAACACAGCTTGTTTTATAAAACATATTAAAATAAATATTTGTTTAAAGTAAACTAGTGATGATTTAACATTGATGGCTTAGATTAATATCAGAATTGAGAAACAACACTTGTATCGGCGAGGTGAACAATTAGCGGGAAATTTTGATTTACAAATCAGTATATGTTTAAGATATATGATTTAAAAAAAAAAAGGTATAGTGTATATGTATCTCAGATCCAAAAATAAAGTGTATTACCCAACACTGATGGTGAGGATTGATTAGTAACATTTTCTAGAATTTTCAAAAATGTTTCACCCTTTCCTTGGATGAGTTGGAAGTGGCTAAATCAATAGAAATGGGCAAACAATTTTTAGATAGTGAACCAATCACTTACAGACCTTACAGGATGTCATTAAGTCAAAGACAAAAACTGTCAGAACTATAACAGATGCCTAAACAAAAAAAAATAATAATAATAATAAATTCAATCATCAAAATCTCCATACTCATCGTAAATTTTATACATTCATAAAAAGAACGGTAAAATACGAATGTACATTGACGACAAGGAAATTAATGTATTCGTGACAGATCGTTACCTGCTACCATGTAATGATGACCAAATAGACAGGTAACATGGAGGTCGATAGTTTACAAGTCCAGACTTCGTTTCTGGACATTATCAAATATCAATTGTTAAAGGTAAGAGATACATTACAACGTTCGTCACTCTGGATGGGCTGCAATCCAGTAAGACCCCTTTTTGGGATTGACTTTACCGTCGACAGTTTATTAAGAACTTAGATAGTTTACTTTTCTCCCTGAATCGAAAAGATCGACCATGGTAATAGAAGAAAACATTCGGGTCAATCTTTTAGGAATAAAATTCAAGATAGGAGTAAATTTATTGTAATGCTTCGAAAACCGAGTGTTGTAAGAAAGTCTTGGTTCACAAAATGGTAAATAGTACTGCAAGAGTATGATTCCTAGATGGAATGTCGACCTGGAAGAAACATTAATCATGTTGATACACTCATTTGGAGCCTATCTACTGATGATAATGGTAGGCTTGGTACAACAGAAGTACTCCGCGTAGAACTGGTAGAAGACTTTGCAAAATCTAACTGAATCATATGCGTAGCTACGTGAAAAAAAAATGTGATGTTACATACCATGGCTATGTATGCGAAATCAGGATTCATTGACCATAAAAGAAACAACTTTTACTTCAACAACATCTGAAGATGATGAGGTGTGGAACAAAAAGATGAGAGAAGTGGTATATGCCATTAGTAAATCTACAGACAGATCGCCTGAAGAAATGTTGAAATACAAACTCAAATTCCCAATGGCAACGAAACTTTATGAGCAGTATTTCAAGACTTGCCTGAACTTCTGCAAGAAACTGAAGTTATGCGACAGCATCACGTTTCCATGTGGAACAACAAAAACAAAAGAATGGTAAAAGCCGTAAGTCGATGTCCAAGTATAGTGATAATGATAGAAAAAGGATTCTATTGATTCTACCAAACCACCGATGTTAGGTAGTAGGTATGCCTGCCTCAGAACGCAATAGAAGAAAATTATACAACCACTTTGTGACTGTGGACAACAACAAACTTTGGATACCAGAGGAGGTATATCAGATTTAACAAAAAGTAAAAAGTGGAGAAGATGGTATACCATGTCCATAAACAAACACCGCGTGGACGCGGAGCCTTCAGGTTGGCCGAATGTTAGACGTTTATTGTTAAGTAAAAATGTAATGTATTTAGAATTTAAAAATAAAAGTTTCGACTGCAATGCATCGGGTTTTATCAGCGTTACGATCGTAGTGGTATGCTGAGCCTTCTTGAGATTATGTAAACAATAAACACTTTCGGGCACCACAGGTTCGCTTGTGATATAGGGGCAGTCGAGTTTATGATACGTAATCGATAGGCGCATTAATAAGAGTTTGCGGTGTTAACTAATATGATAGAAACGTGCGGCAAGTAATTAATGAATACACGCACTTCCGAGTTGGCCAACTTGCAACTTATAACTCGCGCTTACAACTCGCGACTCGCGTTAATTGTATATCCGCGAGTATTATATACGTGGCGTGCGTATACAGGGTGTGTTCGGAAAGTATTGTGCGCTACCTTGGTAGAAGCAGGAAGGCGGTACCTAGAGATAAGTTATAAATTGTAGTTAATGCATGATATGTAGAGAATTAGCTTGAAGTATTTCTTGCATGGTACGAATGAGCGATTTCCTGGGTTAGGCTCGGCAAAGCGTGGCAAGTGCTACATCACTTGACCGCTGACTAGGAAGTTGGCTGGGGTGGCCATGCTGACGTAGAGTTTGTGACGTCAGTTTGCTGGACATATTGTTTGTTCGTTAAGCAGTGTGGTGGTGGCCATCCCTGAAGGGAAATCGTACTAACAGGGTAAAAGCGCAGCCGAGGGTGAACGACGTTACTGTTCACGGTCCCATGAGTGACCCCTTAGGGCCCCTATGTAGAGGATACTAAGCCCCCCTAAGGTTATTATGTAATTGTCACCACCCCTACGTGCCGGGTGTGAAGGGGCGTCCATGGTAAGGACGTCGCGTCGGTCACCTGTGAGATGCGGGTTGACGGGCGTCACCTGTGGGATGCGGGTGACGCCGGAATAAGTCACCTTGGCGGAAGAGTGGATTGGTGGTAGAGAATCCACGGGTCGGAGATGACAAAGACGTAGGGCAGAGTATGTTTGCATGTCATTGAGGCTATCTGTGTTGTATGTGGCGTGTGTTTCTGGAAATAACATTTCAGAGCAATAGTTTATGAAAGAGCAACAGATATGATAATAAAGGCCCAAGGTTGGACATCATCAGGAGCGATGACAGAGGCACTAGATTGAGTTGCGAATTGACCAAGGGGTTGAGACCGTTGGGGCCAGGGGACTGGGGTCCCCGGTGAGTAAATAACTGTTGTCTCTTGCAAATGATTGTAAACACATGTTATTGTTGCATGAACGCATCATGTCAATGGGAGGTGATGGTAGCGAACGGTGCCCGGTAGCCAAAGGAAATGGTGAGCGTTTTGATTATTTACATTTATGTATATGCATTACCACATTTTAATAATACTAGAAAAAAAAATATGTTGGTAATTTCGGCCGGCCTTACATATGGCTTTATATTTTGGATAGGGATATGATATCCATACCAAAAACCCTACGATAAAAAGAAATCGTACGAACGTGCTTATCCAACAGAAACGGACACGAACAAATAACAATTAAATTTGAAAAATAAACGAAGAAAATATCTTACCTTAATTTTTAAGAGTTTCACAATGAATTTAAATTATAGAAACATGTCCGATGACACTTGAAATTTACATTTTACTTAAATTGAAGACGGTATCTTAAACCACCATGATTACATTCCAACCGTAAATTTAGAATGACCCCTAAAAGAAGTCGGTCTCCTAATCTCGATTCTGGAAATTTGAATTGCGCCCAAACCTTCACGCTAAAGAAGACACCCATTAATCAAAGGAGTTTGAACAAGCGCACACCTCTTAGTTAGGCTAATGTACAACAGAAGGCAGTAGACGTTAGATATGAGTAGGGTACCTATATAAAGAGGGTAAAGACACATACGGATCAATCGCCATTAACAGGCCAAATTCAAATAAAAAAGTGTAAAAATAAGGGACTTTTTCCGTCCTTTCTTATTTTCTTTCGTCTTAATATAGGTATCCTAATTTCTAAGTATCGAAAAAAATAATGGAGGATGGAAAAAGCCCATTATTTTTACACTTTTTTATTTGAATTTGGCCTGTTAATGATTGATCCGCATGTGTCTTTACCCTCTTTATATAGGTACCCTAGATATGAGTCGATAATTTTTATTGAATTGTAGATCAAACTAAGGGAATTGAAATCGATAATTATCACTTAAATAATTAACAAACATATAATAAATGAATGAAAATGCAATTGGAAGATTTATTGTCTAAATAAATGTTACAATATCAAGAGTTGAGTTTATGATCTACTTACATTTCAATATTCTTTAACTTTTTCTGCAATAAATGTCTTATTTTTAAGATGTTTTTAATTCATACATATAATTTAGTTCATTATCCTATGAAATGCATATTTGATCGAAAAAAATGCGTTTTAAACTTAAATATTAAATGAAGTTACATAATTTCGAATTTGACCCAAACCACATGGTATCGGTATTGTCGTAATGTTTGTGACGCTTGGAGGATATTCGTTCTATCTTTCTTTCTCTTTACGCGGCTGCAACTGTCAAAATATTTGAACGAGTTGATATTTAATAAAAAGAAACAAAAAAATTGTCGGCCTTTGTTGAAACCAGCCTACTAAGAATAGAATGCACCCAAGAATAATAAAAAAGGCGTTTTATTCTATTAATTGTAAGAAATAAACCCAACAAAGTATATATTTTTGAAAACAGAAAAAAATCTCTATTTAATGTCGACATTGCCTACTATGATTTTTATTAAAAAAATATAACTTTATGTTATAACTCGAAAATTTAAGTAAATATAAAAAAAACAACTACACCACTGAATTGTAATCAAAAAAGTGTCCTAATAATGTCAAAACAGTTTTTTAATATCTGTAAACACAAACGAGATATGCGCGATTGACGAAAAATCAAAAATGTCAATTTTGGCTTATAACTCGAAAACAAAAGAAGATAGCCAATTTTTGTTTAGTCTATTGACTTTATCTCTAAGAAAGAGATCGAGACTTGGCCACTAGTTTTTTTCTATCTCTTATAGTTACAGAGATGCCCATAAGAGACATCGAAATTGATCCACCCTGTACATGCCTGAAAACGGTTTCTGGCATAATGATACGTGTTTATGTCGTATTTGCATTATGAATAATGTGAGTTTTCATGTTATTTGATTTTCACTGAAATCATAGATTTCGAGATTTCAATAAATTTTATAAAATTATATGGATTAACCTAAACACGAGACATGGCGGCAACTACAATACGCTAGAGTACGACTGGTTGCATAGTCACATAGTTATCCTTATCCCCTTACGATTCCCATTAGCACGCTTATGATTGTAGTATAAGATCAGCGTGCAAGTTAGTCGGCACAAAAAAAATTTTCAATAAAGCGGCACGTTCAGTCAATCTGGACCTCTCTGTATAACCCGTCGACGGCTAATCAAGGTAGACTGGTAATGCCAAGGCAAAATAGGACGGTTTGTTTGAAAGCAACATCAACAGATCTTGCGGTGGGTGGGAAAGGTGGGGTACTGTTTACTCGTCCCTAGTGCACATAGGCGGCGTTCATTAAATGGAGATAAAAATCGAATATTACAAAAATATACTTGTTAATTGAAATAATAATAGATTATTCATTACGAAATAGAATTATTAATTTAATTAATCAGTTAATTATATTGAATTAATTCATTAAATACAAATACACGCAATAAAACTAGTATGTACGCCTTTGAGTTCTGTTGCGTTACACGACATCCGCCGAAAATTATCGACTGCAATTTGAAAGTAACCAATCACTAAGTTAGTCTTAGTAAACACCCCTGTGAACTTGTTAGCTACATTTTAAAGCTCGCTTGCCCAGTCTAACTAGGTTAATCGTCGGAGGTATAACCATAATGCTGTTGTCGACTTGTTGTACTTTGGTGAACTGAGTGTATTCTCATCTCGTTTTAGCTTTAGTAATACCACAGAATATACAGAAAAAACTCACAAGTGGGGGTAACGTCTGCGCATCCAAATGGCGCAGATGGATCGGCCATGTTTTCAGCGTAGATTACAGTGTCGTAACCGATATTATTAGCGTTTGTTGCTATGATAATTACTTGTACTAGTATTTCAGTGGCGGTGTTTTGTTTGTGGCAGTTTGTGTTTTTTTATTTATTTGTGTAGTATAAATGATACTGAATGATATATACATTGTATGTAATAAGTAGTGTGGCAACACTGTGTACGCATATACACTAATGTACGTGATCTAATAGCGTTTTCGGCTGGCTAACTTTTGGTTCACCCTAGGTCCGAATCAATGCAACATGTTTCAGTGCAGTCACGTGACAGCACTACACTGGATTGTTGCAGGTGCAAAGCACTCCCGATTGCTCCCAATGCGTTTTCGGTTGGCGCGGGTGTATTAACCTCTAATTCGAAACATTGAAACGTACATAAACGAGAAAATGTCTGTCTAACATGTCGTACAATGCAATCTAAAATGATTTTTAAACTAAACAAAAAAAAAAGACGTAATTTAATAATATCATTTATTACTTGTGTGTCCTCGAATACAACAGATACAACATAATTTACCATTTTAGGAATCTTGGATTTTGCTTACATAAATGAATTCGTCGTCACTATCATCAGAGGAAGATTCTAAAATTTCCAGATAATTTACAAACATAAACATTTCCGCCATATTTGTTTTGCACCAGCGGAACCGGCGACCGACTCGGTTCTAAAAAGTGCGCACCGCATGCACTGTAGGAGTTGAACTTTGCGTCAGTCGAAATTGTTAGCACTTTTTGAGTGCAATTCCCAGCATCAGCCGAAAACGCGTTTATGTGCTCAGGTCGCACCAGGGCGCACCAGTGCAAGTCGAAAACATTATTAATAAAGTACATACAGTAACTCGTGTTAGATTTTAAAACACAAGCAGTTAACAAACGGATTTATTTACGTAGTTTTAAGTACAGTTGGTTTTTAATATCGTTTCTCGTGCCAGGACTCTCATTGAATGCCTCTCCCGTATCCCACGGTTCCCCATCCCCACCTCTCTCCTCGTCACATCAGCACATCGAGGCAGACCGGTGATTCCCAGGGTTCTTTTTGTGTCTCACACGGCCTCTCCTGACGGCATCGGGTGTCCTCACCCAGGTCGGAACTGCTTTGAGAATCCTTCTCCACTACCTATCATTGACTTTAGAGGTGCTATTGTCTAGATTGGTTACCGTCACAACGGACTGAACCCGTGACTCTCAAACCTCCTGACTTTACCGCCAAGGCTGATAACCGCCACACCTCAGCTCAGTTCGATCCCGCGACTCCCAATCTTTCCAACAATAGTACACCCAGTCATCCACATTAAATAAACAGAACAATTAGTCAATTGAACAATCACGAAAAAGAATACACATGCTCGAACAAAATAAGAAAAATAATTATAATATAACGTACGTAACAAAATACAAAATAAGAGGAAACGCACATAATTGCTTATATACCGAAATTTATCCACGGTTTCATATTATCAGCACCAGCAGTGCTTTTATACCTCAAACGTGAGCGTCCGGAACCAGGTATGTCCTCTACCTCATACCTGTCCTTCCCTAGTACCTTCATTACTTTAAAGGGTCCCCGCCATTTCGGTAAAAGTTTTTGACTTTGTCCTGTCGCAACGTTATTTGTTATTTTTAATAATACCAAATCGTTAACGGCGTATGTTTTCCCAGGAATACGCTTTTCGTCATACCTGCGCTTCATTTCCGCCTGATATCTTTCCGCGCCCTTTATCATTCTATCGCGTATTTCTGTAACATCAACAACAGTTTGTCCTCCGCCATCCAACAATCCGTTAGAAACAACCCGATAACCCAGCAAAGCTTCACTCGGTGGAACCCCGATAGCTTTATTTATAGTACCATTAATACCCAACTGGATATTAATCAAATTTTTATCCCAACTTTTATCGTCTTGGTAAGCCCCCATTGTGGACAGCATATCTAAAATTACCTTATTGTATCTTTCTATCTGTCCATTCCCTTTTGGGAGCGCAACCGCATTAAGGTGATGTTTTATCGCAAAAGTTGACGCAAAATTCGCAAATTCTTTTGACGTAAACGCAGAACCCTGATCGCTTATAATACGGTATGGAACACCGAAATTTTTAATTATTTCCTTCAAACATGTTATAACATATTTCATTTTTGTATTTTTAACCGCATAAATAAGAACAAACTTGGTGAAAGCGTCTATAGCCGCAAAAACCTGAGTGTTTCCTGATTTTGAGCGAATAAACGGTCCAAGATGGTCTAAATGGATTGTGTGGAACGGCTTCGGTATTTTCTTTATTGGATGCAAATGGCCTGATTTTTTTGAAGAATTACTTTTGAAATATAAGCAATTTAGACAATTTTTGACGTATTTGTCCACAAACTTGCGCATTTTTGCAAACCAATATTTGCTATTAATTAACTCAAGAGTTTTATCAAATCCGAAATGGCCCGTATCATCGTGTGCCATTTTCAAAACCTGGAATCGACATTGCTTGGGTACCACCCAACGTAGTCCGTGTGAAGTTATTCGACACACTTTACCGGCTTTTAACGCATACTCATTAAAGATATTTTTATTATTATTCCTATCTCCAGTTTCTAAAAGCTGCCTAAGTTCAGAGATCGCCTTATCCAGTTGTTGAACAGCCAATATCCAGTCATTTTCCGAAATCGCAACTGCAGACACATTTTGCACATCAGTTGGAGGATTTCTACTTAACGCATCAACATGTTGCATGTGAGTCATTCCACGCGAAATCGAACACTTATAAAACTCTACTTTCTTATATTCAATTTAACCTTTTTTTATACATTCTTAAGATCAAAAGAAAACGTCCCGTGGAACTAAAGATAGAACTAGAATAATTTCTTTGAAATTTATTCATATTCATATTTATCGATGTAGAGCGGTTCAGGTGATTTTTAAACATATTTTCCTTCTAAAGCATTTATCGTAGAGATTTAGAACATACCTCATTTTAAAGCTTAAAACATGGGTTTTCGGCCCATATTAATCATAATTATATTTAATTTAAAATTAACTTAATTTTACATAACCTTAATTTTAATATTGAAATTATACAGAGTGTACATTAATGATTGAAGGGTGTTTGAATTTCCCGCCCATTAGATTATTTGTAAAAGTTGGTACTGCATACTATTCTGTTTTACCATGGGCGGCACATAAAATTATATATTATTAAAACAATTTATTAGTGATTAGAAATTATTTTACGTTTATTAATTACATACATTGATATGGAGAATATAAAAAATAAAGCAGATATAAAATAAAATTATAACATCTGTTCAAAATGTCCCCCATTTGAATCCAAACACAAATTTACTCTTCTTTTCATGTTTTCGAAAACTTTGTGTCGTGTTTCTGGAGTGATGCTGTTGACAGCCTCTGTAATAGCATTTTGTAATTCTTCTAACGTATGGAGACGTTCTGAAAACACTATTTTTTAAAAAACCGAACATGAAGAAATCAAGTGGGGTTAAGTCTGGTGACCGAGGAGGCCATCTGTCCCTACTTATTAACCTATCACCAAAGAACTGTTGCAAATGATTCAACGTTGTCAGTGCAGTGTGAGCTGTAGCTCCATCCTGTTGAAAGTAACCCCGTTGTAATTCATCGTCATGAAGTTCTTCAATGAAAGGATTTAAAATTGTTTCTTGATATGCAAGTGCATTAATATTGTGTTGAAAAAAAATAGGTCCAATGATCCTCCTTCTTGACATTGCCAACCACACACCGATCTTCTGAGGATGTAATGAAGTCTCTTCAAAAATATGAGGGTTTTCTGCACACCATATTCTACGTTTTTGCGAATTTACATAACCGCTGAGATGAAACCATGCTTCATCACTGAAGAAAGTTATGTCTAACATATCGTCTTTATTTAAGAACTCATTAAACCATTGGCAATATTGCACTCGACGAGGCAAATCAAGAGGTAGCAACTCATGAGTTACAGTTATCTTATATGGATGTAAATGTAGAACCTTCTTGCAAGCCTTTTGACATGTACCAAGTGATAAATTCGTTTGAGCCGATAAACACCGTAAAGACTTCTTCGGACTTACATCCATTCTTTGATGAATATCTGCGATGACTTCTTCGGTGAGAACAGTGGGCCGGCCTGTAGATTTTCCTTTAGAAACACTGCCTGTTTCACGAAATCTCTGAATTATACGGCGGACGTGTTGCATAAAAGAATCATATGTGAATACCACTTCAGGGAACTGTTCTTGAAATTGTTGGTGACAACTCTGATAAGAATAATTCCACACATTTTGTTCATTGCGTATCCCCGACCGAAAATAGGCCTCAACAATAAATTTATTGTGCAGGTCCGTGAAAACCATCGCTAACCTAAAACGTTTGTGTGTATTTTTATTTCCTGTTATATGGCTGTACTTACCAATGAAAAATGTCTGACAGCAAAAGTGGAAATAAAAATAACCTTTTCGTTAATACTAACTCAATAATAATAAAATAAGGAAATCAAAACGTAAACAATACAACACACGCACGCTACTGACGAAATTCAACATATCCAGCATGAATACCAATCTTGTAAGACGAAAATTACTAATTCGACAACGCGCCAAATTCAAACGCCTTTCAATCATTAATGTACACTCTGTAGTATAAGGACGACGATTTAAAAATGAAAGAAAAATAGCATTATTTACCTTCGTATCTACCTTAGCAATCCTCCAAGTTTCAAAATGGGATTCCGTTTCGAAATGCATTAAATAAATGTTTATTGAAGACGTGTATCGGCTGTGCTGGAACTTTGCATTTTGTCAAGCAGGCTATGGAAATAATTACAAATTGTGTCTCAAAATTTTCAAATCCATTGAAAGTTTTTCAGTGTAACTTAGGTGAGAATATATTTTTATAGTAAGTATTTCATTCATTTTGGGACTTAAAGTAAGAAACAAGAAATATTAAATTTGAAAAACTTTATTATAAAATCAAAAGTGTTAGAAACAAATGCATCACGCTTTATCTGTCAAGAACAAAAATAATAAAATAATAATTGAAAACAAATGCCGATCAAGAAGAATGTTTTGCATTAAAATATGTCTTTTTAAAATTAAAAATCGACCCGTTTCACGATTTTGCAAACAAAAACATTAAGTAAACAAATTATGAGCTTGTTGCGGGACTTTATCACCACCGAGTATTTTTTGTAGTCTTGAAGCTTTATTTTAGAATATTAACTATTCAAATTATACTTACGCGCCTACTGGTACGTTCGAAATGCAATAAGGGAATCGTTGATATATTTTTTAAAATAAAGTCTATTCTTAAATTATTATTATATCAATATTATCAAAACCATTCACGAGACAGTCATGCTTTACTTAAACATGTAAATATTATACAGTTTTATACAAACATAAGAACTGATAAGAAATATCAAAAATCCAGAGAAAACATTTAATTAACAATAACAATGCAAAAAAATCTTGAATAAATCAACGTGAATGAATTTGAATTTGTTGCCCTTCATCTTCAAATGAATATTGTGTTAGCTATTCATTTTTAAGCAAAAATATAATGCGTCTAGAATTAAAGAATTATAAACGTTTGCCTGCAATGCATCGAGTTTCATCTACGTTCACCCAGACGGTTTAGGATGCTGGAATGCTCTTGACTTTATATAAACAATAAACAGTGTTTCGGGCAGGAAAGGTTTGCTTTGGGAATCGGGACAGTCGAGTTTACGATACGTAATCGATAGGCGCACTAATAAGAGTTTGCGGTGTTAATTAATGTGATGGAAAGATAATTAATTAACACGCGCACATAAAGTTAGCCAACTTGCAACTTATAACTCGCGCTTGCAACTCGCAACTCGCGTTAATTGTATATCCGCGAGTATTATATACGTGGCGTGCGTATACAGGGTGTGTTCGGAAAGTATTGTGCGCTACGCTGGTAGAAGCAGGAAAGCGGTATCTAGAGATAAGTTATTAATTGTAGCTAATGCATGATATGTAGAGAATTAGCTTGAAGTATTTCCTGCATGGTGTATGAATGAAGCGATTTCCCCGGGTGAGGCTCGGTTGTCGTGGCAGGTGCTGCATCACCTGACCGTTGGCTAGTAGGTCGACTGGGGTAACCACGGTGGCGTAGGGATTGTGACGTCACTTGCATGATTAGTGGTTACTTCGTAAGGGAAATCGTACTAACAAGGTGGAAAGCGCTACCGAGAGTGAACGACGTACTGTTCACGGTCCCATGGTGACCCCTTAGGGACCCGATGCAGCGGATTGGGAGCCCTAAGGTTATTAAATTGTCACCACCCCTACGTGCCAGGTGGAGGGAACGTAACCTGGTGGGATGCCACGTTGACGTTGATTTGTGCCACCTGGCGGAAGAGTGGATTGGTGGTAGAGAATCCACGGGTCGGAGATGACAAAGACGTAGGGTAGAGTATGTTTGCATGTCATTGAGGCTATCTGTGCTGCATGTGGCGTGTGTTTCTGGAAATAACATTTCAGAGCAATAGTTTATGAAAGAGCAACAGATATTATACTGAAGGCCCAAGGTTGGACATCATCAGGAGAGATGGTGAAGGCACTAGATTGAGTTGTGAATTGACCAAGGGGTTGAGACCGTTGGGGCCAGGGGACTGGGGTCCCCGGTGAGTAAATAACTGTTGTCTCTTACAAATGATTGTAAACACATGTTATTGTTGCATGAACGCACCATGTCAAAGGGAGGTGATGGTAACGAATGGTGCCCGGTAGCCAAAGGAAATGGTGAGCGTTTTGATTACTTACATTTATGTATACGCGTTACCACATTTTAATAATACTAGAAAAAAAAATATGTTGGTAATTTCGGCCGACCTTACAATTGCTTGATTAGGACTTCAGTTTGCGATAAAGTTATAATGGAATGTAACTTCAAAGTGCCACGTATTGGTTTTGTTTTTTCGTATCTCTTATTCAATTCTTTATTATGTTTTTCATGTTTCTTTAAAGTAAAAAATTTGAAGTAGATATTGGGAATATTCTTCTGCGCCCATTCAAATAATTTCTTCGGTGATGTGATAGGATCCTGATTTACTTGAAGGCTAGCCTTCATTGCAAGTCTTTTAGTAGTACCTCCAATGCCATCACATGGCCCCTTTCCATGAGACGTTGCAAAAAAATGCCATTCGGCGTTTATTCCGAAATCTTTTTGATGTAAACAGAGACTTGTAAAAAATTTTATATTTTTATACTGTGCAGCAGAACCATCAGAAAAATAAATTATTTTTTTTATATCACCCACTTCAATCTTCATGAATTTTATTAATTCCGTTTGGAATAGGTGGACAGCGTTGGTAACATGTTTTAATGATTCTGATATTGCAACGAAACTTTTGTGTTTTATAATATTATTATCTTTATAGTACATGAAGAATGGATGAATCGTAGCCTGTTTGTTATTCCAATGTACCCCCTGAACAGAATCTTGTATAACGAAAGAATAATTTTCAGAAAAGTCACCAATCACAATGCACTCTTCCGATTTTAAGTTTTCCTTGCGTTCTTCCAAATATAAAGATTGTTGCTGAGCAATAAACTTATGAGGTAAGAGTTTTATCAATTTGACAGATAATTTATTTAAAAATTCTTCAACTGATGACTGTAATATTTCCAAATTTGTCCGGTCAACTGTTACCCATTGTTTATAAATTACTTGTTCTATTCTTTCAGCATCAAACAGTTCGTCAAGATAATTTATTAAATTGTTGGTTCCTGGACAAGATGAACATTTTAGTAAATAACAATCCGGTGACGGAGAATTACAGATTATTTGCGTCACACAATCATTATAATTATTGATTACGAAACGTGAATCCTTTGACAATTGGTAAATATTGGCGCCTTCAACCATGAGCTTTACATTTTCATGGTGAGCACAAACAGAATGCGTTCCGTGAGCTCCAGGGAGTATACACTGTTTTGGTCTTAACTGGGCAAATTTTGAAAAACTTACTTTTAAATTAGGATACTTTTCTTTAAAACATCTATAGGTTTCCTTTCTTAAGATTACTCAAAATTAACCTCTTCTGCTTATGAATTTTTCTATTATCCTCTTTTACTGTCACATAATTTTTTTTCCCAGGCATTATTCTGCTAACATGAGAATCATAAAATTCTAGCACCTTTTCTACAATGGCAGTTTGTAAAGAGTGTCCGAATTTATGCTGAGGAGTTGCCAAAATTCCCTTTTCCGCAGCTAACCGTTTTGCTACTTTTATCATTTGTACAGATGCTTGAAAATGTTCCTTTATTTTATTATAAGACCAAGTTGCAAAAATTGTTAAAATTTGTATCTTTAGATTTCTACTTTCTGTTGTGTGAAAGGAATTGATCAGTTGCTGAATGATATTGACATAATTTTTATCTGATGTGTCTTCTGAGCTAGAATCACTTTGTATGTTATCAAATATCTTCTCTTTCAGGGTCCTTGTTATATTTTGTAACTTTTCTATCGGGTAACGTTTTTGAAGTAATTTATTCTTCTTAATAGGCGATTCCCCTAATGAAATTAAGCTTTCATTGAAAGTAGATAATACGAGTAACTTTTCCTCATCCGCTTTTATAGAATCATCAAAGGATAACTCATTATCATTACTTTCTATAGTTTCATCGTATTCGAATTCTGTAACATCTTCCGGTGTGCATTGTTCATTAACAACAAATGTAGAATTAGGAAGGTTTAAAACTTTCTTCCTGCAAACATCACAGATCTTCATTTGACGAGACAAGTCAATATCTTCTCTCTTCAGTTTTGCTAACATAGCACAAGTCACATGTCGCAAAGATTTTCTTTTTTTAAATTTGTGATTCTTTTCGTTAAAAGGATTAAAACACATACCGTACTGTTTTCTTTTAACACCACTCATGATTTCTCGATTAATACTTAATCACAGCATTTAATTATTTTTGCTCTTGACAGATAAAGATGCATTTGTTTCTAACACTTTTGATTTTATAATAAAGTTTTTCAAATTTAATATTTCTTGTTTCTTACTTTAAGTCCCAAAATGAATGAAATGCTTACATAAAAATATATTCTCACTTAAGCTACACTGAAAAACTTTCAATGGATTTGAAAATTTTGAGACACAATTTGTAATTATTTCCATAGCCTGCTTGACAAAATGCAAAGTTCCGGCACAACCGATACACGTCTTCAATAAACATTTATTTAATGCATTTCGAAACGGAATCCCATTTTGAAACTTGGAGGATTGCTAAGGTAGATACGAAGGTAAATAATGCTATTTTTCTTTCATTTTTAAATCGTCGTCCTTATACTATAATTTCAATATTAAAATTAAGGTTATGTAAAATTAAGTTAATTTTAAATTAAATGTAATTATGATTAACATGGGCCGAAAACCCATGTTTTAAGCTTTAAAATGAGGTATGTTCTAAATCTCTACGATAAATGCTTTAGGAGGAAAATATGTTTAAAAATCACCTGAACCGCTCTACATCGATAAATATGAATATGAATAAATTTCAAAGAAATTATTTTAGTTCTAAATTAATACCACGGGACGTTTTCTTTTGATCTTAAGAATGTATAAAAAAAGGTTAAATTGAATATAAAAAAGTAGAGTTTTATAAGTGTTCGATTTCGCGTGGAATGACTCATGTGATGGTTACCTTTATGAGTAATATTAAAATCGTATTCACTCAACTGTAAGACCCAACCAGCTACACGAGCATTGACTTCTCTTTTTGCAAAGGTATGTTCAACCGAGTTGCAATCAGTTATGATGGTAAATTGTCGACCTAACAGATACCTCCTGAACCTTTTAACTGCTGCCACTATGGCTAAGGTTTCTAACTCGAATGAGTGGAACTTCTGTTCAGATGGTGATGTTTGACGACTGTAATATGCCACTACCTTTTCTCTGTTACTTTCCACCTGGACAAGAATACCGCCAAGTCCCAACCTACTGGCGTCTGTATACAATCTTATAGGCAAAGCTTGATTAAAAATGGCGAGAATGGGTGCTGAAGTTAAACTACCTTTTAAAGAATCAAACGATGTCTGCTGAATGGCTTCCCATTGCCATCCGGAATCTTTACTTAATAGGGAGCTCAAAGGTTTAGCCTTATCGGCGTAGTTGTAAATGAATTTGCGGAAATACCCAGTTAGCCCTAGGAACTGACGCACTTGATGAATGTCTTTGGGAATCGGAAACCTTGCAACGGCAGCGACTTTATAAGGGGACGGTTGTATTTTGGATTCAGATATCACATAACCCAGGTACTCTATCTTTTCTAGTAAAAATTGACATTTAGTCAGTTTCAGGGTAAGACCATGTGTTTTCAGAATTCCTAGAACTTGTCGTAAAACAACAAGACAATCATTGGGGGTTCTACCTGGTATCAATATATCGTCGAGATAAACACACACTTTAGTAAATCGAAGCTGGTCAAGGATAGTGTTAATCATCCTCTGAAACACGGCTGGGGCGTTACATAGCCCGAATGGCATACGTAAGAACTCATATTGCCCATCTTGTGTTACAAAAGATGTGTATCGAATAGATTCTTCCGACATTGGAATTTGGTAATATCCCGAATATAAATCTAAGATGATGTAATATTTATACCCAGCTAATCTATTTACTAGGTCCTCGATTAGAGGTAAGGGATACCGATCTTTAATTGTAATATTATTTAGAGGTCTATAGTCGACGACTAATCTTTTACCACCGCCCTTTTTGGCAACAAGCGAAACTTGACTAGAATAAGGAGAGTTTGACTCTCTAACTATTCCATTAGCAATTAGTTCAGAAACAATCTCCCGTATTTCAACATTTTCGACGTCGGAATGTCGTCGTGGCCTACAAGAAATAGGTTGCACACTGTTTAGCTCAATCTTCAAGGTAACCGAATTGGTACAACCGACTTCGGCCATTCCTTCCGACAGGCACATTGGAAATTCATTCAATAAAGACAGAAGCTCGTTGACAAGTTTCGGGTCATCAACCCCCACTTGAACAACGGTCTTATCGATAGAAGATACATTGAAGGAATCTTTCAAATAAAATCCCAACCTACCACCCGATTTAATATATTCAATATCCGGCAAATCTGTGAAGTTTTGACCAATCAAAACATCGACATCTCGCACACATTTGTCAACAACAAAAAATCTGATATTCTTATGAATACCATCAATTACTACTTCACCATCAACTACGGAATCGGTAATAACACGAGATTCACCAAGTCCGGCTAAGACAACATTTGACTCTAGAGTTTGGACTGCCAATTTTGACTTGTCAACCTCAGACTTTGATATCAGTGAACATTCACTTCCCATATCCACAAAACATTCTATCGGAGAACCATTGATAGTAATATTTTTTACGTACATATTTTTATGACTATTTTTGCAATTAATAAAATTAACGTTTTTATATTCTATGGCTAGCTGTTTTTTTTGGACAGCTGATTTCACAAACGGACAATCAACTTTCATATGACCTTTTTGTTTGCACTTAAAACAAATGACGGATGCAAGGTCCTTTCCAACATGCGTGCCGGGCCTTTTGTCGGTAGTTTTATTATTATTCGCCGATACCGATACAGTGTTTATTATGCTCGAATCAGCAGACGATGCTGTAATTGTGTGTGGGCGGTTATCGCCCGAGAATAATCGTTTCGACTTATAATTACTGCTACGCTGTTCGTCTAGAACTTTGAAATGCCTTGCCAATATTTCCGGTTTATTAATGCCTGCTAGTTCCACCGAAATTTTAATACGTTCATCGTCAATCCCTCCCATGATTAGGTTAACCTGATTTGCATTGTCAATTGGTAATTTTAGTTTATTAATTAAAGTCAATTTGGCAAAGTGGTAATCATATAAATTACTATATTTATTTGTCGTGCACGACATCATATTTTTGATCACAACGTGTAAATCATGTTTCCGCTTAAAATTGTTTATAAGCAAGTCTCGCCAATCTGGCCAAGTAAACAGACGCGTCGGCAACCCCCTATACCAAGTTTCAGCCGCCCCCCTCAACTTACTGAGAGCCAAATGGCTGGTTGTCTTATCGTCCCAACCGTATATTACCGCATATTCGTCGACAGCATCAACCCACTCTTCCACGTCCTTGTGAACCGGGTCGAACTCTTCGACAATATTTTGACTTAAATAAAAATTGCTTACCCTGGTCGCCGGGTTAGTTTTATTATTTTGGCCTACCAACTTTTCAATACCATCCTTGATAGCGAGACCCATACCGGTCACCGATTCCAGAATGCTAACCTCCCTCAAGGCTAGGTGCTGTCGACTTCCATCGGAACCGCGGGAGCTATGTGATGTACTCGCCTCCACCGGTTCACCTAACCCCACGGTGAGCTCTCGACGATCTTTGCGTCTAGACCTGGAACCAGATCCACTTCGGCTTCGCTTTCCACTTCCTCGAGATCCGGAAGATCGTTCTCGAGACCTGGAACGTCGATGCTTCGGCATGGTTTTCCAATCCTGATCAAATTCCACACAGCCGCAGAAATACGAATAAAAACTATTTTCGTCTTGAACGCCAAACTGCCCGTGAATTACTATGCCACTTCTGATGTTAGATTTTAAAACACAAACAGTTAACAAACGGATTTATTTACGTAGTTTTAAGTACAGTTGGTTTTTAATATCGTTTCTCGTGCCAGGACTCTCATTGAATGCCTCTCCCGTATCCCACGGTTCCCGATCCCCACCTCTCTCCTCGTCACATCAGCACATCGAGGCAGACCGGTGATTCCCAGGGTTCTTTTTGTGTCTCACACTCGTTAGTTATTATTATTGTTGCTCGTTAACAACATAATACATGGTGTCAGGTGAAACTAGATACCTTTACGTGTAAGGCATAAAGAGATTAGAAAGGTGAGGCACCAAATTCTTGCAAAAGGAAAGTTAACCTAAAGAAAAAAAGGCGGGAAAAATGGATATGGTGATCAAGTTACCTGAGCCAATAATATTTGATGCTAATGTTTCCAATAGCTGGAAAAAGTTTAAACAGAAGTTTAAAATATATTTAGAAGCATCAGGCGAGTCAGAAAAACCAGAAACGAAGAAGATTGCAATCTTATTAACCGCAATAGGTGATGATGGGTTAGATTTATATAATACATTTACATTTAAAGCTGGAGAAGACAAAAATAAGTTAGAAGTAATTTTAGAAAAATTTGAGGAGTACTGTGCACCAAGGAAAAATGTAGTCTTTGAGAGATTTGTATTTAATAACATAGTACAAAAAGAAGGACAGTCATTTGATAACTTTTTGACTGAACTAAAGAAAGCAGTTAAATCATGTGACTACCATGATGAAGAAAGTCTGGTACGTGACAGAGTAGTGTTAGGCATATACGACAAACAGACACAAGAAAGGCTACTGCGAGAACCGAACCTAGATCTACAAAAGGCTGTGAACTTCTGTAAAGCAGTGGAATCCAGTAAAAGGCAGGCAAAAGCAGTGCATTCAGAAAGTACAATTCATGCTGTAAAAATGAAAGAAAAAGTAAATGACAAGCATGACAAACCATGTGGCAGCTGCGGGTACAAACATGATTATGGAAAATGTCCAGCTTACAAGAAGACGTGTGCTAAGTGCAATAAGAAAAACCATTTTGCGAAGATGTGTAAATCCAAAGTTGAAAGGAAGGTTAAAGGAAAGAAAGTGAATGAAATCGCACAGGAAATGGAAGGACTAAGTGAAGAAGTAAGTGAATTTTATATTGACTCTGTAACAAGTGCAAAAGAGCATGTAATGAACAGTGTAGAACAGGTAAAAGAGAATGTGTGGTTTCAAGAAATCCAGGTAAATGGAAAGACTGTAAATTTTAAGTTAGACACGGGGCAGAAATAAATGTGTTACCATTAGACATACTTAGAAATGTAGGAAATAATGTTAAGATAAAAAGGGTAGATTTTAACATAATAGCTTATGGCAATGCGGACTTTAAAATAAAACCATTAGGTATAGCAAAATTAGAGTGTGCTTCTAAAAAGGAAAATAAATTGTTAGAATTTGTAATAGTAAATGTTAAACAACAAGTACCATTATTAGGTCTTAAGGGATGCACGGAAATGAAGTTAGTTAAAAGAGTTGATAGTTTAAAAGTTAAGTTTAATGATGTAGAGGAAATTAAACAAAGGTATAGTCAAGTATTTGAGGGATTGGGCAAGTTTCCTAGTAGTTATAGCATTAGTTTAAGAGAAAATATAGTACTACATATTCAACCAATGAGGCGTCTACCAATATGTTTGCATGATAGGTTAAAAGCAAAATTGGAAGAATTAGTAAAATTAGGTGTCATTAGGCCTGTAGAGAAACCAACAGAGTGGCTGAATTCTTTAGTCATTACGGAAAAGAAAAATGGGGATTTAAGACTGTGTCTTGATCCAAGACCACTAAATGTTGCAATTAAGAGAGAACAATTTGTCATTCCAACAGTTGAAGACATTTGCTATAAACTAAACAAGTCAGAATATTTTTCAGTTCTTGATTTGAAAGATGGATATTGGCAAGTACCAATAAATGATGCAAGTTCAGATTTATGTACCTTTAGCACTCCATTTGGTAGATTTCAGTTTTGTAGACTTCCTTTTGGAATTAACTCAGCTCCTGAGGTATTTTATAAAAAAAACTATGAATTGTTTGGAGACATCAGTGGAGTACAGATCTATTTTGATGACATTATTGTAACAGGGTCAACAGAAGAAGAACATGATTACAATTTAAAAAGGGTACTAGATAGAGCACTGAAGTACGGTATTAAATTTAATTTTCAAAAATTACAGTTTAAGAAAGCATCTGTAGAATTTATGGGATACATATTTTCTAAAGATGGAATTAGAATTAATGACAAGTTTTTAAAAGCAATTCTTAACATGCAAACACCAACAAATAAAACAGAATTATTGAGAATTTTAGGAATGGCCAAATTTGTAGCAAAATTTATTTCAAATTTATCAGCTATTACTGCTCCATTAAGACATTTAACCAGATCTGATGTAAAATGGATGTGGAAACCGGTGCATGACAAATCTTTAAAAAATTTGAAAACAGCTCTTGTAGAGGCTCCTGTACTATCATATTTTGATACAAAAAAACAGATAGTAATACAATGTGATGCATCTAAGGATGGATTAGGAGCATGCTTGTTACAAGACCAACATCCAATTGCTTTTGTTTCAAGAAGTTTAAATACTACAGAGCAAAGGTATGCACAAATAGAAAAAGAACTTCTAGCAATTGTCTTTGCAGTAGAAAAGTTTCACTCTTTTATTTATGGACATCAAAATATTGTTGTAAACTCAGATCACAAACCTCTTGAATCAATTTTTAAAAAAGATTTAAATAAAATTTCGGCTAGACTACAAAGAATGCGATTAAAAATATTAAATTATGACCTAAAGGTTCAATATGTACCTGGCAAATTATTATACATTGCAGATACATTATCCAGAGCGTTTTTAAAAGATGAATTTCAAGATATAACAGATTTAGAGTTTGAAGTACATACCCTAATAAGACAGTTACCGATATCAACAGAAAAAATTAAAAAATTAAAAGAAGTCATTGGAAGGAGATAAAGAGATTTGTAGTAGTTTATTAGAATACAGAAATTCACCTTTAAAACACATAGAATTATCATCGGCTCAGTTACTAATGAATAGAATCTGTAAAACAAAATTACCAATTACTGTGGAATTATTGAAACCTGAAATTCCCAAAAATGTAAAAGAAAAACTAAGCTTCAGGCAAGAATGTAATAGAAAGAATTATGACAAAACAGCTAAAAACTTAAAAGAACTTGAAATGGATCAGAATGTAATAGTATATGATCAAGTACATAAAAACTGGTCACCAGGAAAAGTGATTCAACAGTTTACCACTAAGAAGAAACAGAGTAGATTTAAAACAGTCGACAAATAAATTAGAAATCAAAAGGTCCATATCAATACCAAGAAGAGACGAAAGAAGTCCAAGTAGAGACGAAAGAAGTCCAAGAAGAGACGAAAGAAGCCCAAGAAGAGACGAAAGAAACCCAAGAAGAGATGAAAGAAGCCCAAGAACAGACGAAAGAAACCCAAGAAGAGACGAAAGAAGCCCAAGAACAGACGAAAGAAGCTCAAGAAGAGACGAAAGAAGCCCAAGAACAGACGAAAGAAGCTCAAAAGAAAACAAAAAAGAAGAAACATGTGACACAGGAACGAATACACAATACAAAACAAGAACAGGTCGTATTATTAACAAACCAGTTAAATACAGGGACTATATGTAAAAAGGGGAGATGTAGTATAAATGATACCGAATTATCATTCGGTATCATATATCTATACATTGTATGTAATAAGTAGTGTGGCAACACTGTGTACGCATATACACTAATGTACGTGATCTTAATAAAGTACATACAGTAACTCGTTAGTTATTATTATTGTTGCTCGTTAACAACATAATACACTTTGATTAAACATTTATAGACATTAATATTACCATGAGTAAGCGTTAAGAGTGGAATGGTTTGTGCAACAAAAAATGTGAAAACAAAGCCTACAATGGTTATTTGATTTTCTTTACTTTTCCAAATGAAGGAGCAATGTAAGGAAGTATTAAATTATAACTTGTGGAAGTCCAGACTTCGGTTCCACATTTTATAAATACGGGCCTGATGTACTGCTCCTCTCAAAACATGGCTGTCGCTGGCTGACAGAGATCAAAGGCGGCATCAAAGAGTTTGCCTTCTGATTATTTCTTATTCTGTGGTAATAGTACGAAATTAGAGCCGCTTTCTTTTTACGTCAAGGAACGGCTCCGAGCAACACCGAAGCGTTCTGCGCAATACCACAGCAATACAGTGCATCGTTCTTTTTACCAAGGGTTTGAAGTTCTAAAGCACCTTCCCTCTGCCTCTCACGTACTACCAATAATGAACTAGGTGCACGGAACCCTAATCTGAATTTGACAGTTTGGAGAAATCTTGTCTTATTAAGTAATTATTATTAATAAGTAATTATCAACAATTATCAGACAAAATTGATGATAAGTATTAAAAATAGCTTGTGAGGTCTTCTTCTATAATAAGTTATTATGTATGTGCACACATTATTTATTGAATTAATAAAATATTAACTGAAATTTAAAATAAAATATTTCGGTCCAAAACGAAGTTTCATTATTGCAAATACGTACATATTGTAGACATTTGTATAATAAAACGTTTACGAAAAAAATTAAAAAAATGTCTTGTATTTTCAGTAAAAAAAAATAAAAATTTCGTTTCTCTGCAGGAAGTAAATGCGTTCCCGCGCCTTTTTGCCTAGGTCACATATGGCGGCCGATTGTCAGCGCTTGCTTCACTTGTGCATACGGGTAATGTATAGCAGTTGTCAGTCCATTAAACGTCCTTGGGACAAGTGCTTAAATGTGTCGTTCGTTGTTGCAACAAACGCATTTTCTCATACTTGTCGTCGTCATGGAGATATCCTGTTTAAACCCCTTTGGAGTGCGTTCATAAATGAAAATGTGAAGTAAAATTTACCCAGAATGCGCCTTGACAAGAGTTATACTACCGGATGCACACTGAAATGAAAAATTTATGAACGGTTTAGTGGCTCATAAAGTCATAAACTTACAAGGTTTGCAAGTGTTTATCTGTCAATTGTTTTAATCAATAGTTTATATTTTGCTGTTCTTAGGATATATCCTGTTATTGAAATTAGTCGAAATGGATTTAGATCTTGAAATTATTTTATTCATTACTTTTATAATTCAATAGGGAAATTTGATAATTTTCGAAGACGATAATCAAACATAAACATAAACGACTGAATTAAACATAAACGACTGAATTAAAAATAATATAACCATTATAACCCCTACAACCGTTTGAAATTATTTAACTACGCATGTCGAGTAAGTTCTACCCACCTCGTGGACATGGGTAAATAAAGCTAAGGTACTAAATCAACATACTTCGTATAGAGGTAACGCATTTAGTGATTTATTATATGTATCCTTGTCGCACATTCCTCTCATCTAGGGATAAAAAACAGTTGGAAATATTATTTGAAGTGACGTTTGTCAAAGTTACTGTCAGTGGTTAAGAAAATTGAGTTTAAATATCGCATCCCAAACTTTTATCGCATGACATTTAATGATTCCGCCTTTTTCGTAAAAGAAAAATCCTGCACTTCTTAAAATAACAACTTTTTGATTGGTAAATAACTTAACTAGACATAACCTAATACACTTTTAAATTGAAACCAGTGACATTGTGGTAAACAGAATTCCCTAAAAACTGTTGTCTTCCTTATTGCACTTGCGACAATTGTATTTGTTATCTTTGTTTCTCAATCCTCTCACGAGAGGAATGGGATTGCGTTACCTGTACGGAGTGTTCATTTAGTACCTTAAATAAAGCGCACTCTGGGCGCACTCTAAAAGCAATTTATGAACGACTCATGTGACGTCATCGGAGATGAAAAGTTAATTTAGGAACGGATAATAGACACCTCGGTATAACACTCACCCATTGGAGTGTAATTTATGAACGCACTCTTGATTTTCTTCTGTCAGTGTCAAATTTTGATTTGTAGCTTAGATTTTTTGGAATTTGGATTTGACAAGCTGCATTAGCTTTAATATCTAACCAATTTTGAAATTCTACTAATTTATAAGCTAGATTTACTAGAAATATATTCTATCACTTTAATCGATACGAAAGAGGAAGTTTATTTAAAAGTTCTTGAAGTAGAATTGGACTACGTAAGTAATCATCTTCTTTCAAACATTCAATAGTGCCAATAACATTTTTAATTTCATCTGAAAATTCGATTAATGAGTCCAAATTATCCTCTGTTACGGGCGGAAATTTTCGAATTCTGTCAAGCAAAATACAACAAATGTATTCAGGTCGGCCAAATCTACTTTCTAAAACATTTATTACTTTTTTCACCTAGCATATGCGAAAGTAACTCATATTAACCCTAAAAATGTGACGGAAAGTAATGTTTATCTGCCCTAGGGCTACTAAGCTCATAACAACACGATTTATAGTTCGTAACCCAGCGACACATTGACTTTCATTTGCGCGCTATGACATTTCACAGAATTTTTCATTAAACGTCAGTTTTAGACAAAGTTTGAATTTGATTTAGGGCTAGCCGAAAAACAGTTGTGTGTCATGCAGAAACGCATTAGCAGCTTCGCTCGCTCGTGCAGCTCATAGCCGCGGGCTGCTAATGCTCACTTTCTGCCCTTGTGACACAATATACTATTTCCACATTTTGATTGAACGGATTTTCTAGCCGCTCCTTGCAAACACTTTTGAAGACGACATTGATTTTCTTTTCTGCCATTCCATAGGATCTCCTGTGAATATTAGTAAATCCTGTCGAGTGAAATTTTTTGTAAGTGGAGAATTTGTAACGTATATGTCTCGTGTAGTAGAAGTTATTTCTTGCTTATTTATTGGTAAATTTTCTCCCACATGTTCAGATTCATTTACCGATAATGAAGAGTGTCGATTCGTCTCTGGCTTGTCTAATGGTGACTGTCTATCTATCCATTTTTGAACGGAAGACCGTTGACTACATGATTCAATCATTGACTTAGAATCCGCTTCTGTCTCCTTGGCGTTATTCTCCCCAATCTGTGTCAATTCCAACGCTAATTCCACATCTAGCATCTCCTGCTTGTACTTGTGTTCTAATTCTTTTTTCTTAATGGCTATTGCAATTTCCGCTTGTTTTCTAGAAACTGTATTGACATCAGATTTTGTTGTTGGCGTGTGAATACCTGAAACTTGTGAGTTTTTGCTTGAGTGCAGTTTGTGTGTTTCTTCGCGTGGCACATCCTGGGCCGCGTCTTCTGCTTTCTCAAACTTTTGAGGTTGTTTCAGGCGTTCACTCAGCACCAAAATACGCAACTTTGCCCCAATTTAACCGACTTCGTATCTCTTACCGTTTCCGAGATCCCAATGGTGAGCCTCGAATTTGTAACAGCCTGTAAAAAAATTCAAACGAGCTAAGATGTAACTCAGTCAGCTCTATTTCATAAAATTATTTTTGTCTATATAGTGTTCAGTAATTGAGAGCCATACCAAAGTTATTATTTTAAATGGAACACCCAGCATATTTTTACGTATTTCGAAAGTACGCATAACGAATAGGTAATAACCAAAAATTTCGGAAATTTTACTTAAGAGTTTGTAAGATATTGATGTTTAAGTGTAAAAAATTGCCGTAATATGAGCGCTTACATTTTGGTTATTTATTAACATTTCGTTGTGAATTTTTGTAGGTACTCAATACAATATCTTTTCTACAGAAATTTCAGAACAGCTTCGATCTATCAGTTATTATGTGTACAGGGTGTTGAGTTTCGCAAAGATAATTTTTCTCAAAATTTTCAAATGGAACACCCAGTATATCTAGACTCTCGTGAAACACTGTTTTAATAAGCTTTCATAAAACGCCAAATGTATTTGTCTAAACTGAAGAAGTCGTGACACAAAAATTAATAATTTTTTTTTTCTTTCAATATTGATGTTATTTAGCCTTTCCGACCGGTTCGTCTGTTTTGGTTTGCTGATATATCAATGAATACGTTTTATTTTTTGTTCAAAGTAATTGAATATGTTCCGGTTAAAATAATTCCTATTTTTCTTTACTTTGAAAATATCTAAATAACGTTGTAACAATAATTTTCAAAAATAAAATTTAGAATCATGTTGTCGTTTGCTAGAAAAGAGGGAAACAGTTGCTATAAATTTTGAATTGACAGAACAATTATTCAGATTAGTAGATAACACTACTTTTACAGTTTTGTATTTTTTTTATGATAACAAAATGTATTTTTATAATGAATAGTTACGTGTGTAAACAGCCGGAAAATCAGAATATATTAAATTTTCTTTTTTCATAATTATACGCAAGAATTCGACGATCAAAATGACTTGCCAATATTGAAAAAGAAATCTCCAGTCTAAACATGTTGTCATTAACATAAGTGGTATTCTAGATAGTTTCAAAAATTATAAATAATCCAGACAAGCGCGAAAAGAAATGATTTCGACATTTAGCATTAACTTTAGAGGTATTCCAGACGGTTCCAATATAATAAATAATCTATAAAAGTACAAGCGCGAAAAGAAACGATTTCGGCGTTAGCAATTAACTTAAGTGGAAAATCAGATACGTCTAAGATAAATATTAGCGTAATTACCAATCGACACGTGCGATTATAACTCCGCGCGTTAGAAAATGATCAATCAGATTTTAAAAATATCTAATTACTACCCTGCAGGATAGGCAACTTAAGTTACTTAAGTGACTTAAATAAACGGGATCAAAAAGGGAATTTAGGTAGATGGCAGCACATTGCAGCAATCGCGCGAAATTTTAATATTAACAAAGGGGTTGTCGCGGTCAGAGAAGAATTCAAAGTCTGGAGTCTTCATCCAACCTTTCCTGAAAACAGAAGGTTTGCTTTTTCTCAAAATTTAAACACTAGTAATTAATAAAATTTATTACCGTTAAATCACCTAACGAATATCTTCAACGAACGTTCCTGATCTTTAAATTTAAAATCAACTTTTGTGATTAAAGTTCATTAATTTTAAACTTGAGTTAAATTCAATCAACCGTTTTTACGCAAGAGTTTTCATTTTAATATTTTGGTGTGGGTGCAAAGGAAGGTGTAGAAGAAACACCTTCGCCTGGAGCTCCTTCCCCTGCTTTCTCTGCTTCTGCGTTCTACTCTCCTAAAAGGTAGGAATTTTCATGTACTACTGTCTTGATCGTATGAAAAATTAGTTTCAATATACCCTATTTTAAGCACACAGTTGACTTTTATTTCTAGTAGGGTAGTTTGAGGATGTAATGCGCGCTTGCACAGTTCCAGCCCGAAAGAACCTACTTCCAAAGAGATATCAAGAGGCCATGTAATTTAATTAAGCAGAATAGGGTCCGGAATTCCCTTAAAACTCCGGTGGTGGCAGCAAACTTCGTTATTTTAGTCTTTTTTTAATTTTCTCAATTTGATTTTGGTTTACATGTTTAGTTACATTTCTTGCTAAATTATGCTACCCAAGTAAGAAGGGTTAGAAAATGGGAAGTCTTCAACTTTTACCCCATACCCTTCCTACAAAATGGTGGCAGCGGTGGGATATGTCCAGAAATTTAATTAATAAATTAAGGGGATGAACTGAAAAAAAATTGTAAATTTCCCATTTTTCTTTATTATTTGAAATTTTGTCTGATTAATGTCATTACATTAATGTTTAAATAGGACATGGGCCTGGAATGCGTGCAAATGTATTTTCCTATTTTCTTTGTGTTTTCAGGTACGCGTTCGGTAGTGCGTAATTAATTTGTAATAACTTCAATTGGCGTCAGCAATCAATGTTGTTTAAATGTTCCTCGCTTGAAAAATTTTGTTTCTTGAAGTAACTCAGAAAATCAAAATTTGAAGTAAATTATAGTGATTAAACAAGAGGACGAGCGCACCGTAAAATTTTAATTAGCGCCATTTTTAATTTCAAGACGCGCGCACGCTAGAGTTACGATCGCTCGAGCGATAAGAATTTTGCGTCTACGAGGTGGAGTCAAGAAAAATCGAGTGTCGGAAAAATATGCGGTCGTGCGCGGTAGTTACAGGGTGCGTCGAAAAAGTAATTACCTAATTAACCACGCTTTGTTTTGTTTTTAAGGGAAGCAGCTAATTTGTTAAATTCTTCATTCAATTTAAACATTATTTAAAATTTTAATGCGGATTTAGTTAAATTCAGTTAAATTCAATTTTTTTTTTAAATTATTTTGTTTGTTTGTTTTGAGTTATTCTGGTTATTTAAAGTTACCTTCCCTAGTAATTTTAAATTTCTATGTAAGACTTTTTACGGTGGTTAATGATAAATAATTCGACACCCTGAGTTTTTTTTTAATAAAACGAATCGAAAGTGATCAATTCCTTTTTTTTTCAATTTTTCAGAAAAAAAAATTTTTTTTCTTTTTCATTTTACGCTCTCGATTCACCTACGAATTATTTTCGAAATTTACTTTAAACTGAATTAAAGTTTAGTCAAAAGTTAATAGTGAATTAAAGTGAGTTAATTTTGTGAGTGAAACTTAAAGGAAATTTAATTCAAAATGGAAGAGGAAGCAAATGAAGTGACATTGGCAACAAACATCACTCAAGAAGCAAATATTCCCCCTTTAAACGGCGCCGAACAACCACCTATAATGAATTTGTCTAGTCTTCGAACTATTGGGCAAACTCTTGTTGGCCTCCCAGAATTTTCCGGTAAATCTGGAGAAAATATTAAGGAATTTTTCCTGAAACTACGCCAACGAGCAGATATTGATGCTTGGACGGAGCAGCAAATTTTGGCAGTTGCGAGATACCAGCTAAAAGGAGAAGCTTTTCAGTATCTGGAATTAGAATCGCACCTGTTGTCATCCACCATAACGTACGCCGAATTTAAAGCAATGTTAATAAAACGTTACGCCGAGAAGGTTTTACCAGGCGAAGCATATTTAAGGTTCCAACGATGTACTCAAGCGTCAAAAGAAAACGTTGAGGATTTCTCCATCCGAGTGAAAAAGGCAGGAAGAAAACTCTTAGAAGAAAATCTCGCCTTAGTCGAACCAAATCAACCAGCTGAACGAGAAGCCGTAATAAAACGACATCAGCGAGATTTGGCGGAACAATTCAAGAGAGGACTGGACCAGGAATTGATGAAAATGATCATCCTGGATTTAAATAGAAATCCTCTAAAGTCGTTCGAAGAAGTGATAGAGCTCGCCCAGCAAGCTGAAACAAGCGGGAGGATGCTGAAGCAAATGAGAAGGTTAAACAACTTGTACATTACCAATCAGGAAACAGAAGAATGGAATGAAGATTACGAAGCAATTCTTAGCAACAAAGGTGAACGCAACGAAAGAGCTCAAGGGGTCAGGGAATCAAATCATTTTCCAGAAAACGGGAACAATAGATTTCCTACTGGAAGAAGGCTCATGGGAATAGACGAATTTTCAAAAGATAGTTACGAACATTCCAGAGAGGCATTAAGAAATGATTATTCAAGGGAAGCAGTAAGGGAACAAAGTTTTCCGCAACGCGGTAATCCAACCCCAGGTTACCAGACGTATTTTGAGACGAATTATGGGGCGAATTATGCGCGTAATTACGAGAGGAGACCGGATTTTTATCCAAGATCTGATAAGGAACGGAACTGGAAATATAAGAAACAAGCGAAGTGTTTCAATTGCTCAAGAATGGGACATTATGTGCCCGAGTGTGAAGAAATGGTTAATCAACCAAGAACCCCAGGTTATGGGAGTACGAGAAATAACTCTATGAAGTCTTTAAACTCAAAAGGTCCTTTGCAGAACCCCGAGGTCAAAGGACCTTACCAAAACAATTAAAAATCACGCTCCCCCATACATATACGGTCGAAGAGGAAGGAAATAAATGTCTTATCCTACCGGAAATACGAGGACACATAGCAACTATGCTTGTGGACACGGGAGCCTCTTTGACCATATTAAAAGATGGATTCGTTCGTAGAATCGGGGCCCGAACTGAACCAGAACCAAATGTAATTTTTCGAGGAATTTCAGGTGATGAAGAGCCATGCTTGGGGTCGATAATGTTACCACTACAGATAGGGAAAAATTACTATGACACCAAGTGCATGATATGCTCAGATTCCGTCAACCTGAAAGTAGATGGCCTTCTTGGAAGAGACTTTCTCAGAGCCAATAGCGCATCAGTCGACTACAGGGAAAATGTCCTCAGGCTCGGAAGAGAAAAGATAGAGCTTTTAAGCCATAATGATCTAAGTAATCTAGGATATGACGACGCATACGCTCTACACCAAGAAGATACCTGGAAAACACAGGCTAGAAGAACGCCAAACAAACTTCAGAAACCGGATCATCGATTTACAAAATCTGAGAGATTCACAGAATCTCAACAGCGGAATCGAAGAATGGAACCAAGAAACAACGGAATTAAAAGGTTAAGTTATTATGAAGAATTGGAAAAGCCGAGTTATAGTGAAATGGTGAAATATAGAAAAGGAGATAAGACGGCCAAGAAAAATTTAGAACCAGTCCAAGAGAGGGTTAATTTTAAGAACAAGAAACAGTTTAATAGAAAGACGCAGGAGGTCGGCAAGAAAAATGATGTTGAAATAAGGGAGATTTGTGGTGATTTGTTTACGGCTCCAGAAGAATATTCCTTGGTTCATTGTGTAGCAAAAGATCTCCACATGAACAAGGGTATAGCTGTTGAGTTCAAGCAAAGATTTGGACGAGTAGGAGCTTTGAAAAGGCAAGACGCTCAAGTCGGCGAAATGGCAATTTTGCACAATATCTTGTTAAACGGACAAAGGAGGTTTATCTACTACCTTGTGACGAAAAGTCGAAGTCAAGACAAGCCCACATACAAATCCTTAGAGAAGGCATTAATTAGTCTGCGTGATCACTGTCTACAGTACAGAGTTCGCAAGTTAGCAATGCTAAGGATAGGGGGCGGATTAAAATGGACGATAGTTAGAAAATTGATAGAAGATGTGTTTGTTGGAACCAAAATAAGCATCTCAGTTTATGCTTTGGAGTTAAGTGGTAGGCAAGCCGACCAGAAAAATGTGCAAATGAAGAAAAATGAAATTGTGGTACGGAATGATAGTGCTAAAACGAATCAAACGATGCACAAACATAAAAAAGTGGAAAAAGCACCCAGAAGCGGAAGGAAAGCTAGGAATGAGATAAAGAAGGAGACCCTAGGGGAAGGAAATCGCAGATTGTCTTCGTCACGGGCAATGACGATTGATAATCAGGACGAAGCAGTTGCCCGCTGTCAAGTCCGAATTAAAAAAGCGACCGACATTCCCCCAAGATGTCAAATGATGTGTACTGCTGTGCAGGGGAGGATCAACCCTGAACAGGATATAATGCTAGAGCCCGCTCATCTGCTCATCCACGGTATTGTAGTGGCACGAACAGTTTCTAAAGCCGAACGTGAAGTACCCGTCTGCATCATGAATGTTACCAACGAGAAGGTGAGGATTCCGAAAAACACAGTAGTGGCCCATAGTGAAAGGATTGAAGTGAATCAACGCTTAGAAGGGAGAAAGAAAAGACGAATCACCATAAACAAAGTAGATTTAAAGAAAACAGGAATTTTAGAAAAATTAGAGCTCCAACATTTAATAAGAGACGAGAAAGATAAGCTGCTCAATCTAGTGCAAACCTACGGTGACATATTCATGGGAAAGGATGTAAAATTGGGATGCACCCATGAGGTGAAACATAGCATTATCACTGAAGACGTGCCACCTATCACCAAAGCGCCGTACAGAGTGCCGTTCAGTCAGAGAAAGGAACTCCAAAACCAGATCGGAGAGATGTTAGAGCAAGGAGTGATCAGAGAATCCTCCTCGCCCTGGAGTGCACCGGTAATAATGGTGAAGAAGAAAGCCGCAGAAGGTGAGAACAAAATTCGCGTCTGTATAGATTACAGGGCGCTGAATACCATCACTAAGCGAGACTACTTCCCATTACCAAACCTCCAGGAGACTATCGATCAACTAGGAAATGCAAAGTTCTTTTCCACGTTGGATCTGGCGAGCGGATATTGGCAAGTGGAAGTTGACCCGAAGGATAGGGAGAAGACAGGATTTTCAACTCCTGATGGCCATTATGAATGCCTAAGAATGCCGTTTGGACTGGCGAATGCGCCAAGCACCTTTCAAAGACTGATGTATTCAGTGATGTCTGGATTGACAGGGGATAAATGTTTGGTATACCTCGACGACATCATCGTGTTTAGCAAGACGCTGAAGGAACATTTGGAAAGGTTGACTGAAGTGTTCGAAAGGTTAAGGAAAGCCAATTTAAAGTTGAAGCCGTCAAAGTGTAAGTTCTTAGCCAGAGAAGCTAAATATTTGGGTCATATTATATCCGAAGAAGGAGTGAAACCGGACCCGGAAAAGATAAGTGTTGTGAAAAGTTATCCTCGACCTAGAAATGTGAAAGACATTAGAGCTTTCCTAGGACTAGTAGGATTCTACAGAAAGTTTATCCCAGAATTTTCACACAAGGCAATCCCCTTGACATCGCTCACGAAAAAGGACGTTGAGTTGGTATGGACGCAGGAACAAGAGGACGCCTTTGAGTACTTAAAAGAGAAGTTGTGCAGTCCGCCAGTTCTGAAGTATCCCAACTTCAAAGAGCCGTTTATACTAGCGACAGATGCATCTGGAACAGCTATCGGCGCAGTCCTAAGCCAAAGAGAAGGCAAATACGAAAGACCTATAGCTTACGCCAGCCGACAACTCAACAAGGCCGAGAGAAATTATGATGTGACTCAACAGGAGTGCTTAGCGGTTGTTTGGGCTATTAAGCATTTTAGATGCTACCTTTATGGGACAAATTTCACCATCTATACGGATCACAGACCGTTGAAGTGGTTATTTTCACTGAAAGACCCTACATCAAGGTTAGCCCGATGGGCATTACTCTTGTCGGAGTACGACTTTACAATAGAATACAAGCCCGGAAGAAAGAACAACAATGCTGATGCCATGAGTAGGTTGCCAATAATTGAAAGACAAGAGAGAGAGGGATTTCTCAATAACCAGGATCACGACCAGAAACAAGAAAGAATAAAAGGATCGAAAGAAGTTGAACAGATACGGCAGACAACAGATGTCAAAGTGTTGAGGATACCACCGAAAGGAATAAACGTCGAAGGATTCGACGAGAAATAGATATGATGGATGAAATCACTAAGTTTGGATTTGAAGAAAGAAAAGAAGAAAAGAGGTTGGTTCCAAAAGAAAATTTTAAGAAGGAATACAAGATTGATAGGATAAAGGTTAACATGAAACCAAGACACCCAGAGAGTACAACAGTGAATCCAATAGAAGTTCAAGTGGAAATTAATAACCGTAATGAGGATCTTAGCGATGATGAACCAGGAGATCGCAAATATGAGAGGACGTTCTCGCAGTTAGAACGAGAAAGAGTGCAAGGATATGAGGAATTCCAAGAATGGGCACGAAAAGCCAGAGAGCAAGATCGCAAAAAGAATATAACTCCAACAAAAATAAGCCAACCTCTCGAAGAGACTCCAAGAGAAATCGAAACCCAGCCAATTTCAAAAAGAAATCTAATCGACGCTGAGGAAACACCTATACCGTACCTAGACAAGGAGTTAATAGGAAAGGAACAAAGAAAAGATCAGGATTTGAAGAATCTACATCGACAGATTCGAGGAGAGCAGATGGAGAACGCTTACTACATCGATGGTGACGATATTATCTTCCGAATTAAACGAGGTAATGAAAGAAATGACCGAATTGTCATTCCGAACACTTTGGTGCGACAGTGTATACATGACCATCATGATCTACCGTACGCGGGACATCAAGGCGTACCAAAAACCTTGAGATTATTGCAAGAACGGATGTACTGGAGAAGAATGGAAGATGATGTTAAGGATTACATCAGAAAATGCCATTCCTGTAACACGCGAAAAACGCCTAACAATAAAAGACCAGCACCATTGCAACCGTTCTGTGATGTTTCTTATCCATTCGAGCTAACAGCTATGGACATAGTGGGACCGTTAGTTACCACAGATCAGGGTAACAGATACGTGTTGACATTCCAAGACTATTTCACGAAGTATCCGGAAGCAATACCTTTACCGGACCAAAAGCGGACACTGTAACTCGAGCATTCGTAGAGAACATCGTCACTAGACATGGCGTACCAAAGAAATTGCTGACAGATCAAGGGACGAATTTCGTGTCAGAATTGATGAAGAACGTCTGTAAAATATTGGGTATTCGGAAGATACAAACAACTCCTTATCATCCGCAAAGCAACGGAATGATAGAAAGAACTCACAGAGTACTAAAGGATATGTTATCACATTACGTTTCAAAGTCGCAAAGAGATTGGGATAAATGGATACCTTACGTTTTGATGGCGGGAGAATCAGTACAACAAGAAAACTAGACCTACCGAATTCCAATTAGGAGACAAGGTCTATTTGTACAGCCCAGCTATAAAACCAGGACTGTCAAGGAAACTAAGCAAGAAGTGGGAAGGTCCATATCGAATCACGGAAAGGTTAGGACCTGTAACATACAAAATCGTCCGAATAGGTGGTCATGAAGAACATATAGTTCATGTTAACAGACTAAAGTGGTATGAAGATGGCAACGATAGTCGAAACGCACCTCAGACTCGAAGAAACGAAAGGGATGTGCCAAGACAAGAAGACCTAGAGGATCAAGAATCAGGAGATGACATTGGAATCTCGGGTAATATGGAAGAATTGGAAAGAGCATATTTCGGCGGAATACCAGAGCAACTACCACAAAGAAATGTCGTAAACCCTCCAGAGGAAATAGAGCCCTGGATAGGGACACCAGTATCATTGAATGAAGAACCGGTGAGACGGCGAGTGGTAAATTTCAACCCTGATGCATTGGACGAAGTTCAAGAGGACGACCAATTGCAAGACGAAGAACCACCAGACTTGGTGAGTGACAGGAGTTTTGAGGATAGCGAAACAGACGCTGAAGAATCTGCAGAAGTCCAGGGACAGCATGAGCAGATCCAAGAGGACGAAGGAGATAAAGAACTACTTAAACCAGCAATTGGAAGTGGACATCACTATGGGACAAGAAGTAAAGGTCCGGCAAAACCACAACCATGGGTCATGCCGAAAACATTAGTGGTGGAAAAAGAGTTTTATGAGGAGAAACCTCGAATAAAACCTAAGATCTTCGATACCTCGAATGTAATATATATAATATATTTATTTATTTTCCTTAACATGATCCAATCCTTCTAACTCCTATACGACCATTAATCACTTTTTAACGAAAAATTCAAAATTTAATGAAGGATAGTTTTATCATTACTTATTATCATTTTTTATTTTAATTAATGCTTGATAATACATGAAAAATAGTCATAAAACATACCCGTAACGAAACCAAGTCAGCAGCTGATTGAATCAACTTTTGACTTTGGCGTACGACTAACGTATAACATTCTTCTTTTCTTAAGTTGTGAATACATGTAGCAAAAACATTGCGGCTGAACTGTGAATAAACTTTTAAAGTATAAGAAATTGCACTAAAGGAAGAAGAATGTTAAGACAAACATCCAATGGTAATTAAAGTAGTAAAAGGTTAAAGGAAAACTTTAGGAAATGTATAATCTTAGTTTTAAATCATATATTTTGTAAATCCGTTAGTATAGTCTACTGGGTGTGTTACCCTTGGTGAAAAGATGAGAGAAAGAATAGGGACGTGGGTGTATGTACCGCGGAAAAACAATTTTTTAATATAAACATGCATAAGGCGACTGGAATGGAAAAGGTAACATGCTGTTTGAGGAAATCCCGGAGCTTACAATGGATTCTCAAGAAGAACACTGTAGTTGGTTTCTGCTTCCTCACTGCAAAGGGGATAATGCTAGTGAAACTAAGAGGGTGACGAGTTGCTAAAATAAGAAGACGGAACCGTCGTAATCGTCAGCCCTGGACGATAAGGGAGAAACAAAAACTTATATCGATACCCAAGATGCGCCGGGCTGTGCTATATATAGTGCGTGTAATGGGCCACCATTCAATGGATGTTAGATACAAAAGAACCTGCAATATGGTGTCCTTGAAATTACCTCTCACTCAAGAGTTCGTTGAACTTCAATTTAACAAACAAGAAATTCCGGGAGATGGACAGACGTCATCGCTACAGTCGAGAAAGACGCTCTGGTCTGCAATCTAAAGAATGAACCTGAACTAATGTGCTCTATCGGACTGGCCTCAAGGACAGACAGTATTAGTAAGAGACAGCTGCCAGGTGCCAGTGATTCAATGGAAAACTGTTCGGGACGATCCTGGATACTGATGGATGCATAGAAACTGAAATATCACCAAAGACTAATCACCAATCCTAGTTCGCCTGATGCATGCAGTAGAAAAATAATTGGAATTATTTATTTTATTATTCTTTTTTTTAATTAATTAGGCCAACCGGAATGATTGTTGAACAAACACTCTTATTCTTTCTCGCTATCTAATTACGTAATGATATTTAAACATTTTCACCGTTTCTTTTGTATAAGTATATACATATATTTTTTAAAAATTTTGTCGCCTACTGTAAGGATTTGATACTTGTTTATTTTTATATGTAATCCTGGCATGGAGACCGCCGAGACGAGGCACCCTTGAGACCAACATTGGTCGGTAGGCCATCGGGATATGATGTCCGGTGTGGAGCCACAAACGCAACCAACCCACCGCAAAGAAACCTGAGCCAAACGATCCATATGGACCAAGATGGTGTGGTCAGCGAAAAAGGAAACCAACCAACCAAGAAATTCTGGAAAGTAATGGATGTTTCATCCTCAAGGAATGGGCTCTCTCAACCGGAAAGAATTGTGTCCCTCTGTAAAGTATTGCTATAACTGTGATCCTGTAAATACCAATGTTGTGCCTCGAACTATGTCAAACAGTCCCATATCACGATAGACTAATATTGTGTTTATTATCTTTGTCTTATGTTAGCAAAAGCTATAATACACTCATTATAGATGCTTGACTCTAAATATGATACTATGAACAATAATGTTGTGCTTTATGACATTCTCAAATTGTCACAATAATTTAACATTTTGTAATAGGTTAATTTCACACTATTGTAAAGGACCCAGCAGCAGAAACCTTAGTAATCTTTAAAAGGTGTTAACCATCGGGTCAACACTTTTTCTAAGGGGGAAGGGATGTAAACAGCCGGAAAATCAGAATATATTAAATTTTCTTTTTTCATAATTATACGCAAGAATTCGACGATCAAAATGACTTGCCAATATTGAAAAAGAAATCTCCAGTCTAAACATGTTGTCATTAACATAAGTGGTATTCTAGATAGTTTCAAAAATTATAAATAATCCAGACAAGCGCGAAAAGAAATGATTTCGACATTTAGCATTAACTTTAGAGGTATTCCAGACGGTTCCAATATAATAAATAATCTATAAAAGTACAAGCGCGAAAAGAAACGATTTCGGCGTTAGCAATTAACTTAAGTGGAAAATCAGATACGTCTAAGATAAATATTAGCGTAATTACCAATCGACACGTGCGATTATAACTCCGCGCGTTAGAAAATGATCAATCAGATTTTAAAAATATCTAATTACTACCCTGCAGGATAGGCAACTTAAGTTACTTGAGTGACTTAAATAAACGGGATCAAAAAGGGAATTTAGGTAGATGGCAGCACATTGCAGCAATCGCGCGAAATTTTAATATTAACAAAGGGGTTGTCGCGGTCAGAGAAGAATTCAAAGTCTGGAGTCTTCATCCAACCTTTTCTGAAAACAGAAGGTTTGCTTTTTCTCAAAATTTAAACACTAGTGATTAATAAAATTTATTACCGTTAAATCACCTAACGAATATCTTCAACGAACGTTCCTGATCTTTAAATTTAAAATCATTTTTTTGTGATTAAAGTTCATTAATTTTAAATTTGAGTTAAATTCAATCGCGACTCGTTTTTACGCAAGAGTTTTCATTTTAATATTTTGGTGTGGATGCAAAGGAAGGTGTAGAAGAAACACCTTCGCCTGGAGCTCCTTCCCCTGCTTTCTCTGCTTCTGCGTTCTACTCTCCTAAAAGGTAGGAATTTTCATGTACTACTGTCTTGATCGTATGAAAAATTAGTTTCAATATACCCTATTTTAAGCACACAGTTGACTTTTATTTCTAGTAGGGTAGTTTGAGGATGTAATGCGCGCTTGCACAGTTCCAGCCCGAAAGAACCTACTTCCAAAGAGATATCAAGAGGCCATGTAATTTAATTAAGCAGAATAGGGTCCGGAATTCCCTTAAAACTCCGGTGGTGGCAGCAAACTTCGTTATTTTAGTCTTTTTTAATTTTCTCAATTTGATTTTGGTTTACATGTTTAGTTACATTTCTTGCTAAATTATGCTACCCAAGTAAGAAGGGTTAGAAAATGGGAAGTCTTCAACTTTTACCCCATACCCTTCCTACACGTGACATAGGAGAAAAACAATATCAAAACTGTAAAAGTAGTGTGACACTAATCTGAATAATTAGGTGCGTTTTATTGCAACGTTCGCGTCAGCCGGTAGAAGTAAAACGTCGTTTTATTGTGCTGCTGGTGTCCACTGGTGGCAACTTTCTCTACCGTCGTTCAAGACGGTAGAACACGGTAGAGAGGGTGGGGATATGTCATTTCAATTTGAATCCATCAATTCGTCTTCAATGGCTCTTTGCTGTTGTAAAAATCGAACTATTATCGGAAACGGTATTTCACCGTTTTCCATTATTCCGTTAAATCAAGACGAAATAATACCACTTTGACAGCTGAAGGTTAAAGCGTAACTATTACCGTTTTATTGTAACGCATCTACTGGCGTATACTTTTGCCACCGGTAGTGCACAATAAAACGCAGCTATTGTTCTGTCAATTCAAAACTTATAGCAACTGTTTTCCTATATACTATAGACCAGTCTTTCCCAAAGTGGCACTAGAGGTCTACAGGGGGGCGGTAAAGGGCACAGAGAAAATTGGGGAAAACAAGATAAGACTCATATGGCAGACTATAATTTAACTAAAGTAATGATTGCGATTGTGATTTTTAAGATGTGGTAAAGTTAAAAATTTTAGGGGGCGCCGGAAAATAATTGATTCTCAAAGTGGGCGGTAGACGAAATTAGTTTGAGAACCTACGCTATAGACGGTAGAGAAGACCGCGGCACTCGGTGGACACCCTGTATAAGCCCCACGTTGCGGCAACAAAATTTATATATGCGATGTTTATGCTAATTAAATGTAATTGTTTATAAATTGTTATTAAATTAAAATTAATTAACTCAAATGACAGTCACGCATAAAAATGTTAACATGAAAACTTTTTTCATTTAATAAATTGATTATAAATTGTATTACTAACAAATTAGTTTAACTGAGTTCTATCGAGTGTTTGTTCTTAAAATGAATTTAAAATGTCTGCAAATTTTTGTCACGCTACGTGAAATGTATGAAGGTAAGTAAAAGTCAATTTTTAAAGTTCACACAATAATAGATTTATTGATAGTATCTCAATAATGTAGTCGTCCCAGTTTGGTAGAGGTTTTATGGCCTTGCCAAAAAAAGCGAAAGAGAGGCGACCGCAGTGCCGGTCTCTTTGAAGCTGTTTTTTATAGCAAGATCATAAAACCGATACAAAACGTGGACAAACTATAATAACTATAGGGATGCTAAAAGTGTTGAAACGTCACGGAACACATCTCACCAGAATCGCAAATCGAGATCGTATGTTTGTCCGTGCCGTAAGCTATGGCCGTACGCTCGAACCGTGCGTTCGATGCAACAACGTGGCTACTAACCACGACTGAAAAATATCGGACGGTTCAGTTTTATGCTAAAAGTATGAATTTTATTTTTCATTTATTTAAAATGTTTCTTAAATTAATTATTGTCGTTGATTTTTAACGCATAGGTATGCTTTCTTCTATTACCCTGCTTTATTATTCGTCTTGAAGAATGAATCACTGCAATGAAATTTTGCGAGAATTTGACTGCTTATAAAAAAGTTGTGCCAAAAGAGTTGAACATTATTTTTAGGTATCCGACTCTAACAGAAGTATACTATGTACAGGGTGACTACGCGAGAATTCCTACCCCCTTTAACTCTTTTATTTTTGATTTTAGGAAAAAATGTTTAATACAAAACTTATGGGGACTAATTCAAAGTTTCTCTGTGTGCTTACAGAAAAACAATTGATGGTCGGATAAACGAGATATAAACTAAACTTAGGTTTTTTTTAAATGGAACACCCTGTTTATTATTACATTTTTCGATCCTAAATTAAATTCTAATGGGACTACATATATAATAAAACTAATAATGTAGAAGATGTCTATAAAATAATTCCTATTTAACTTTTTTATTTATGAAGTGAATTTAGAAAGAAAAAAAGATAAAAGAAGTTCTAGAATTTGCTACAGATATTCACAAAAAACAATTGAGCGACGGATATCCAAAGAATAAACGAAATTTTGTTTAAAGTTTATTTAAAACCAAAACTTTCGTTTATTTTTTGGGTATCCGTCGCTTAATTGTTTTTTGTGAATATCTGTAGCAAATTCTAGAACTTCTCTCATCTTTTTTTCTTTCTAAATTCACAAATAAAAAAATTAAATAGGAATTATTTTATAGACACCTTCTACATTATTAGTTTTATTATATATGTAGTCCCATTAGAATTTAATTTAGAATCGAAAAACGTAATAATATACAGGGTGTTCCATTTAAAAAAACCTAAGTTTAGTTTATATCTCGTTTATCCGACCATCAATTGTTTTTCTGTGAGCACACAGAGAAACTTTGAATTAGTCCCTATAAGTTTTGTATTAAACATTTTTTCCTAAAATCAAAAATAAAAGAGTTAAAGGGGGTAGGAATTCTCGCGTAGTCACCCTGTACTTGCATACCTAAGTAAGTAGTGTTTTTAAATTTTCTCGGGTAAGATTTGTTTGTTTTGCAGTTAACAAAAAACAAAATTAGACGCCTAAAAAAATAATAGCTTTTTATGTGCCTGCAAGTGTAATTTTAAACTCAAACGATCCTCTTCAATATATCAGCAATACTGCGAAGTCTACACGGCTCGAATGAAGACCACGCTCGGCGCCACTGCCGCATGTAAAAGTAGGGGGAGGTGATAACTACTTTCCGCATCTGTCTGATAATACAGTTGGCACAAATGCACATTAATTTGTGTTAGCTCCACCACAGACAATACTAATTACTAAAGCAGACCCACCACGCATACGAGTTAAAATGCACGTGGCAACTAGGTAATTTCAAGCAACTAAACCAGGTGTCACTACCCACTAATATAATATAATTGTTGCATATACAATAAGCCAGGGGGTCCTAATCTTGACAAGTGCATTTTTGCATTCGCATATATGCGCATAGTATTGCCTGTGGCTCCACTAATTAAGTTGACATTTGTTTCATTTGAGAGAGAAAAGAAAATGTTTTACACAAAAGACTTAATCAAAAATGCATTCATAGCCTCCTTTAAGCAAGAGAAAAACTATGTTTGAATTTAATTCTTACATACAGTAAGTTTTGATTTGTTATTTAAATGACAATCACAAAATTAAATTTATTTATCAGAATCGTATCATTTACGGTAGATGGGAGAATTTAACCTCTTCATCTAAAGCGAATAATAGATTCCGTATTGCTGTTTATAGGGATTATTCGATTCACGCCTATCTGAACTTTTCTTGCGATACAGCCTTAAGACTCCTCACGCATTTCAAGAGTAACAGATAAACATTCGTGGAAAAATCTCTATAAAAAAAAACTTGAGACACTATGCATGCGGCCAAGATTATAAAATAATCCTTATTAAGTTTTCACACAATACAAAATTTGTCAAGTTATCTAACAATTAAAATAAATTTCAATCATTCAATTTTAAAGTACATTTACTTTTATTTAAAATGACAATTTGCATTTTCAATTAAAGTTAAATAAATTCAATTTCTTACGTGTTTTAAAACTCAACTTACTACTTTTGCTAACTTGTATGTTGGTCTGAAGGAGCTCAACATAGATTGAAATTTACCCTCGAAATCTCCCCCTTTTATATGCTTTTAGACCAACAAAAAATTCTGTAACCTTAATTTAAAAAAATTAAAAATCCTAAAATGAATGAAAATCAAAATTCTAACACACAAATAATGTCAACCTTGTTTTACAGGTACACAATATCAATTCACATCTTGAAAAGACCCAGGCGAACAGCTTCAATCTTCGAAAGACGAATCCTGTCTTGATTTTTCAACTTTATGAGAATACAGCGTCTTCCACCATTCTTTTTGAAGAAGTATCCTCAAAACTTGTACCGGATTGCCTCCTCTAGCGTAGTTGAAGAACTTGAAACGTCTTCCAACGTGACAGGATCGGCTCTAGTAGGAGTTTTGAACTCAGAAGGCACCTTTTCAATGTTGGATGTTTCGGAATCTAACTCATGTTGCTTGAGTTTATGGTTCCAATATTCCTCAGCATCCTGGAGTACCTCCTGGAACTTTTGATCGGAACAGCTCTCTGTTGTGGGTGAAAGCGTTCCGTCAAGTGTGTCGCCTGACATTTCCTAAATCAAACAGAAATGTGGAATACTTATTTATGCAAATAAAGTTATTCTTAAGTGTTCTGGAAAATATCACGGTAATGTACAATAATATTACTTTTTATTTCAAATTAAAATTACAAAAATAATGACTTAACCTAAGTATATACAGGGTGTTTAAATTAAATTAACAAATAACACAGCAATATGTTCGTTTACGACATCGTTCCTGCACAAGATCAATGTTAAACACTGACCGACTGACCGTATCTTCGCCCCGTCATTTCAAACAGGCGATCGCGTACGCAAGAGGTAGGCTACCATCCACTCAGCTATCCCGGCAGTTCTCAAACGGTTTGGTGAAAATCTGCCAATGCATTTTTCTCGAAAACTATTAACTTTTTGTTAAGGACATATGAGTTCAATCGTTGCCATTTATGGTGATGTATTACAAGTTTAAATATTTATACACAGTAAAAAAAAAAACAGGCTGTATACGTTGTTCACAAATTGAAAAACCACCACCTGCTGCATTATGTTGGTATAAAACATAAGTCCCCTATCAAACATTATCAAAATAGCAATGTTGGCAAGGTATTTGAAGTTTCATGTCAAAGTAATTTGTCAAATCAATTTTATTATTATATTGTTTACATTTATATTCATTTTAATAAGTCATTTCAATGCCTCAAAAGCAGAAAAATATTTTAAATGCCAAAATGAAAGAAGCACTCGTCAAATGTTATGTTGAAATAAAAAATTTGGCATCAGATTTAAGCAACCGGCAAATACGTGAAAAACTTGAAATTATTTTTTCGGTAAAATCTTTATGCTTATTCCAACCATTCTTTAACACTTAAAATATTAGGTGTCTAGAACTACAATATTATCTGTCTTAAAGTATCATCATGCAAATCAGGAAGTACCACAACCATCAAGTGGAGCTGGACGAAAAAAAAATTTAGTTTTTTTATGATCACTATTTTCGTCAAGAATTAAGCAGATACATTTATGAAAAAAAAAAAAAAACTGGTCAATATTTTAACTTAAATGATTTATTAATTTATGCAAAGCAAAATTTAGAATACACAAGTGGGCGTACTACATTATACAAACTTTTAAAGGCTGTAGGTTTCAAATATAAATTCGAAAATAATATAAAAATTCTAATGGAAAAACCTCATAAAACAGTTCAAAGAATAGAGTTTTTAAAATAGTACATCACTTACAAAAATTACTATCCAAATATTAAATTTGTTTATTTAGACGAAACCTGAATTTACAAAAATGGATCTCAAATAATTAGAACATGGACTAACTAATGATATGCACAAAAAAGACTGCAAAATTAAAAAGAGTGAAGGTGCGAGATTTACAGTGCTTCATGCGGGATGTTCCACAGGTTTTTTAGATGGTTGCTGCTTGTTACTAAAATCCAATAATAACGACCGTGATTATCACAAAACAATGAACGGCAATCTTTTTAAAAATTGGGTAGAAAATCAATTACTTTCGGCTTTACCATTTAATGGACATAAAACAGTAGTAGTAATGGACAATGCACCATACCACTCAATAAAAATTGATAAACCTCCCACAAAATCGTCAAAAAAGTGTATTCTTCAAAATTATTTAGTTCAAAAAAATATAATGTTTGATCAAAAATCTACCAAGGAACAACTGTAGGAACTGATTCGACTAAATTTGCAACGTTGTGGAGTCAAATACGAAATAGACAACTTTTTAAACCAAAGTGGTATAGAAGTATTGCGACTTCCACCTTACCACTGTCAGTACAATCCCATTGAGTTGGCTTGGGCATACTGTAAATTCTTTTACAATGAAAAGATATGTATTGCAACTTATGATGGAAAAGTTTTTAAAACATGGAGTGAAGCTAGGGTTACCATTGGCTTTGCTGGCAAAGGAAAACATTTCATGACAAAATGGAGGACTTTGCAAGAAAAAGAAGGACATTTTTAAATTATTAAAATTCGGTCCTACTAATGTTTCAATCAATCTATGACGTTGATATCAGGGTACGAAACAAAAAGAAACAAATAAATAGCAAACATGTCATAAAGAAGATGTATTTAACTAATTAAATTTAACATTAAATTTTTACTGCGCATGTCAGCATTGGTTCTGGATGTTTGAAGTGGGCGCCACACTCGAGGCAACGCCGCTGCAGCCACGTCGCAAATTTTGTTTTCTATGGTCTCTTATGTGTCATGTCATACTAGTGGTTACACCGCTGGTTTGATATCTCACATAAGAGAACATAGAAAACAAAACTTGCGACGTGGCCGCAGCGGCGAAGTCCCAAGTATGGCGCTCGCCTAAAAGTTGGGCACGTTGCGGCTAGGAAACGTTCACACGAGAGCGGTTTAAAACCTCAAGCCCCATTTCACATTCACCTTCTCCGCTTCTAAAATTTATCCATTTTAATTTGGAACATCTGGGGCCTATTGCATAATAAAATACAAGCTAATAATATTAGTATTGAATAAAACGTTTGATGATTGAATTAAAGACGAAGTAAAAAACTATTCGTTTATTCAGCTGACGGTTACGGTTTATAAACCGAAATTGTCAGCTCTACTTTTTTACTTCGTGCTTAATCCGATCATCAAACGTTTTATTCGATACTAATATTATTAGCTTGTATTTTATTATGAAATAGGCCCCTGTCAGGCGAAGAAAGTTAGTGAAAATGTATCAGGAAGAATTACCCCTGGACAAGTAACTAATGCAATTAACAACTTTTATAATCGTTTAGGATATTGCATGAGATAAATGAAGAAATTTTTGAAAACTTGTTGTGGTGTTTGTTCTGAATTAAAGAATTTCTGTTTTCATTATGTTTTAAGTTTACTTATTTTAAACAAGAATAAACTTGTCTAATGTAATTGACAGGGCCGCTAATATTTTGTAGTACAAGTATATCGAAATCACTAATAACAGAACAGATTCATGACAGTTGTCATCTCATGTTCTATTTTAAAAAGGACAGTTTAATTTACAAATTGTAAATGTTACTATGGATTCTCAGTTTCGTACTAGGGCCGGGACAGCTAAATGGGAAGTAAAAATTCTGTGGCGGCAACACACACAGCACCGCTGTTATGATAGTTGGCGGGAAATTACAAAAAAACAAGATAGTGTCGTATGTATATTTTTTTCCTATTAATTCAATTGTTACTACTAATTATTACCAAAATTCAACGAAAATAGTATATTATTTTACGAGTTTCACAAGAAGGCTTATTGTAACACGAGTGGAGTTGGGGTACGACGAGCGAAGCGTAGGAAGCTCGGAGTGCCCCAACGGAACGAGTGTTACAATGCCTCTTGTGAAACGTGTAAAATATACTATTTTTTCTACTTTGCGTCACTTATTGAACAAAAATATGAAAAATACTGTCAAAAATTGGATCTCCTTAGTATATGGGGAATTTTAGTTGTAATGCGTGGCAACACTAAAACCTTTCGTTTTAATCAAAAGTCACATTAAAAAGTTATTAATTTTTCTTATCCAGCTTCATTGTGAGTATTCTATTAAGTAACAAATAAATAATGAATTATTTTGTAAAATCTATTCAGTATTTTCAATTAAAAATTGACTAAAATTTCCTCAAAAACAGTTTCACAATGAGCTTCATTGTGAAACTGTTTTTGGTGTAACATTGTGAACGCAAAGTAGAAAATAGTATATTATTTTACGAGTTTCACAAGAAGGCTTATTGTAACACGAGTGGAGTTGGGGTACGACGAGCGAAGCGTAGGAAGCTCGGAGTGCCCCAACGGAACGAGTGTTACAATGCCTCTTGTGAAACGTGTAAAATATACTATTTTTTCTACTTTGCGTCACTTATTGAACAAAAATATGAAAAATACTGTCAAAAATTGGATCTCCTTAGTATATGGGGAATTTTAGTTGTAATGCGTGGCAACACTAAAACCTTTCGTTTTAATCAAAAGTCACATTAAAAAGTTATTAATTTTTCTTATCCAGCTTCATTGTGAGTATTCTATTAAGTAACAAATAAATAATGAGTTATTTTGTAAAATCTATTAAATATTTTCAATTAAAAATTGACTAAAATTTCCCCAAAAACAGTTTCATAATGAGCTTCATTGTGAAACTGTTTTTGGTGTCACAATGAGTTCATTGTGAACGCAAAGTAGAAAAACATAGTTTGTATTAAATTTATAAAAAACGTTAAGTAAATATTTTTATTTTGTGGAATACTTCAAGTGCCCACAAAAATTGGTGACCCCGACGTGATTTAGGACGAACCCAGTTACAGTTACACAAAAACTATAAGGAAGTTGAAAATTGGTTCAAAGTATGGCCATGAACAACGGAAACCTATCTCCAAATGAAAGTAACAATGATTCCCACGGATCAATCACACTCCTTTCATCGACTATGCCTACTCGTTGGTTCACTGTAGTAGAGAACGTATTCGCACTCCATCGAATCACATCTGAAGAAACGAAATATCGATATGTTTTGGCCAATTTGGATGCTGATACATTGTCAGTCGCCGGTGACATAATTGACGCGCCTGCAATATATCCAACGCCCTTAAAAAACGCATCATCGAAAGTTTTTCTGAATCTTCAGAAACACAATTACGAAGGCTTCTTCGAGGACAACCAATGGGAGAAGATAGACTATCTTTGTTCCTTCAAAGATTACGCAATTTGGCCGATCATTGTTTTTGGAGCAACTGCCGGAAAATATCCGTGCTATACTTGCTATAAGCTAATTAGACGATCTCACTCTTCTTGCAACACAAGCTGACCGCATCATGGACATAATGCGACCGCAAATCAATGCCATGTCTTCACGGATGACAAATGTACATATGGAATCACATGGAAGCAACATACCGGACACCGTTTCAACTCATAAAAACTTAAGCAATGAAATACAAGAACTAGGGTCGCCGGGTGGCTTAGCGGTAGCCTAGCCGACTTTGTAAAGTCGTGTCGCTCGGCGGCGCAGGTTCGAATCCTGCCATTAGCCATGGATGTTTGTGCTGTTTAAAGGTTAAGACCCAGCTTAAACATACTTCGTAATTGTCTGGAATGGCTTACGGCCGTAAGACAAAGCAGCATTGCTGCGCAAAGCAAATAGAAATAGAAATAGAAAATACAAGAACTCCGACTAGCAATAGAAACTCTCACCCGAGAAATATGAAAAGACAGATCACAAGTTAGGAACCGAAGCAAGAACACGATACCTAGGAACCGGACCCCAACTCCTAGACAAGATGAACAGACAAATAAGAATCTATGCTTCTACCACAATAAATATGGAGCCAATGCCCGAAAATGTCGACACCCATGTGAGTGAGACCAGCAACATGCGGGCGCGTATAGAGGCCACCTCCGACGGATACATACAAAAACGACTCCTAGTGACAGACAGGAAAACAGCGACACAATTTCTTGTAGACACAGGAGCCGACGAGCCGATGTATCTGTATTACCGAAGAGATGGACCTACACCGCGAAACACGCTGAACGCAAATTATACGCGGCCAACCAGACACCAATTCAGACTTTTGGAGAGAAACGTCTAACATTGGACCTTGGCCTACGACGATTATTTCCCTGGAATTTCATAATTGCACAAGTAGCTCAACCAATTCTAGGCAATGATTTCTTGCATGAATACCACCTCCTACCTGATCTCAGAAACAGACGACTCATAGATGGTACAACAAGAATGATATCTAGCGGACGAATAGCCATAAATGGTACTCCGTCCATGAAAACACTCGAAGCGGATACAGCGTATCACGACATACTAAAACGATACATCTACACCACTCTACCATCTCGTCACCGAGAACCCAGACATCAGGTGAAACACCACATACTTACCCGAGGGCCACCCTGTCACGACCGTGCACGACGCCTCTCTCCTGGAAGGTCACTCTTTGCTAAAAAAGAGATCGAAAATTGAATTACTGAAGGTATTGTACAACCATCAAGCAGCCAGTACTCCAGTGCCATGCACATGAAGCGAAAGAAAGACGGATCATGGCGCATATGTGGTGATTACAGACGACTGAACGCTATAACAGTTCCTGACAAATACCCTGTACCTCACTTTCAGGATTTTGCTCACCAACTACACGGATGCACAATTTTTTCTACGTTAGACTTAGAACGAGCTTACTTCCAAATACCTATAGCACCAGAAGATCGAGAGAAAACTGCCTTAATCACACCCTTTGGCTTATTCGAGTTCAACGTTATGCCATTTGGGTTGGGTTGCAGCTCAAACATTCCAAAGATTTATGGACACTGTCTTAAGAGGACTAGATTTTGCATTTTGCTACATATACGACATCTTAATAGCATCTCGCACACCAGACGAACACAAAAATCACCTTGAACAAGTCTTGAAACAATTACAACAATTCGGACTTATCATAAAGATAGAGAAATGCCACTTTGGAAAAGCCGAAATAGAGTACCTAGGATATCAGATATCCTCTGAAGGCATCCAACCTTTGCGACGACGAGTCCTTGCCATTCAAGAATTCCCGAAACCAACAAACATATCCGAACTTCGCAGATTCCTAGGTATGCTAAATTTCTATCGTCGTTTTATTCCAGGAGCAGCAGAAACACAAGCTCAACAGTTAGCAAAAGCAACATTACTCGTACACCCAAAGAAACAAGCAAAGTTAAATCTGGTCACAGATGCTTCCGATAACGCTATTGGAGCTGTACTCGAACAAATAAGCGATGACAAACCGCAACCTTTAGGCTTTTTCTCGAAGAAACTATCACCAGCACAACAGAAATACAGCGCCTATGATCGAGAATTCCTAGCCATCTACGAGGGAACAAAAATTTTTCGCCATATAGTTGAGGGTAGACAAACAGTGGTTCACACTGACCACAGACCTTTATGCTTTTAACCAAAAGCCAACCAAAGCATCACCACGACAACAGAGACAACTTGATTACATCAGTCAATTTATACTAGACGTAGTCCACATTCCAGGAAAGAACAATAATGTAGCTGACACACTCTCACGAATTAACAACATAAACTTACCTGTTATCATCACGACCGAAGAAATCGCAAAGGAACAAGAAAGCGACGACGAACTCCTCGAATTGCTTGTAAAACCAAATTCATTACAACTGAAGCAACTAAGAGTTGACAACACAGAGATCGCCAGATAAGTCGGGCCATATGGGAAATTTTTTTATTATAGATTTTTCAGAAAAATTTATTCTTTATGAAAGTTCCTGCATCTTCCCAAACTCAATATACACTTATCAAAATTTGAATACCTGTTGTCATATACCGAGGAGATCAAAATATTTGAAATCGACATAAGAGTAAAGTGCCTTTATTTTTCAAAATACGCGGAAATATTATTTGGAAAAGCTATTCAGAAATGTTATGAGATCTCAAGTATGAAATCATGGCAGCCTACGGTGAAAAAAGAAATTTTCCATATTTTTCAATTTTTGTCCATACATTCCACAATCGCTAATGGTTCAGCCACACCTACGGCAAATGTGCTGCCTAACGTCATTTTTAACGTCTAACTTGCCATTAATCAGTCGCTACACATACAATTATTGTCAAGTTAGACGTGAAAAATCACGTTAGGCAGCACATTAGACGCAGCGTGGCTCCGACAACGATAGTGTAGCGACGGATTATTGGCATATATGGCACTAATTTTGTAACGGCATTGAGAATGGCATTGCGCGCTAGACGATAGCTCGGCTGGCGGTTTTTGATACACATCAAACGGATTGCCGGCGAACGTATAGTATAGTTGTTGCCATAGATAAAGAAAGATATATGTGAGGAAGACAGAACATATATTTTTTGCACGAAAACAGCGACATCTCGTGTTTTTAGTCACGTACTATCTTACTTTTGATTGCAGGTTTCTTTCATTATTTCAAGTACTAATTTAAAATATAATTTTTGAATGTTAGGAAACGGAAAATGCTAAAATATTTTAATAGAACTCCTGTGATATTTGACATTTAAGATAAAGTTGCCAATATTCAAGTAAAATACCACTGCTGCAGCCGCTTCGGAGCGAAATGTGGGACAAATAATGACCTTAACCACCAATGTAAAACTTAGCGCATTAAATTTTTCTCGCGTTAATTGTCGCGTTCTTGTCCATTAGAATGCCGTTAGACGTTAACGCAGATGTGCCCGAAGCATAAGAAAGAAAGTTTTTGATGTTGTTCACAACATGACTCACATCAGTGGCAGAGCCACAGCAAAAACTATTTCTAAAAATTCGTTTGGCCATCCATGAATAAAGACCTCAAGAGATGCACGGTACTGCTTGGACTACGAAACAGTTTGAAAGAAGATATCAAAACATCCGCGGCAGAATTAACATACGGAACCACCCTAAGAATACCAGGAGAATATTTTATCAGCGAAGAACTTTCTCAAGACCAATACTATTTTCTAGAACATTTGAGAGAAACAATACGCCGAGTGGGACCACAACCAACCTCACATCACAGCAGACCAAACATCTTCACACATAAAACATTACAAGCATGTTCACATGTGTTTGTTCGCCTGGACCACGTGATCAACCATATGAAGGACCGTTTACCATTATCGAACGATTAAGTGATGTTTGTTACAAAATTGATATGAAAGGAAAACCAACTGAGATCTCAATCGACCGATTGAAGCCAGCTTTCATAGAAACTACTCCTAATCATGAATTGCCTCCAACAAACCAGGGGTGGGACTCCGTACGGTTGCTACACTAAGTTAACTTTGCTATCGTCAAGATAAAGCGAAAACGGAACGCTGTAGTATTGCTATCAATTGTTAGCGGTAGATAGCGTAGCGACAATGCCAGAGGTGTTGCTAATATATGCTAACATTCATTGACAACCATTTGACAACTTCGAATACACAGGTCGTATGTTATAGTATAGTTTACTTATTGAAATGGACGGTAAGTTAATTTTTTGTCTTGTTTATTTTCAATCTAAATTCTTACCTAAGGGCTATTTTGATAATAGAATAGAAACTTTAATTTAAAATCAGTTTAAGTGTAGGAAAATGTGTTTTTATAGGTTAAAGTCACATTGAATTTACCCAGCGTTTAATTCATTGTCGATTTCGTTTAGTCCGTAGTTATTTTATGAAGATATGATTTCTCTTAAGTTTCTAGAATTACTCGTAAGTCTGTAAGCCTGTAACTCTAACGATTTCTTATAAGTCTCTAAGATAATGTCTGCAACATTATCTTAGAACGATATGTAATGTCTGCAACATTATCTTAGAGACTTATAATCCAGTTATCAGCAATATTGTCATAAATAGCTTCGGTTACTTCCTTAATTATCCTGCTAGCACATTGCTGTGAAGCTGACAATAAATAAGCCTGCCCTAAAATCCTTTGGTATGAGCCAGTTGCATAGAACATTAAGGCACTCAGAATCTTAGTTACTGGATGTATTCCAGTAATTCTTTCAGGATGTCTTAAATATGGTTGTAACTCATTTATTAAATAATGAGTCAGATTTTTGTCGAGTCGAAATAAATCAACAAATCTCTGGTCTGTTAATTGAAATGAATCACTCATATCTCGCAAATGTCTCATTTCGGCACTGTTAATACGGATACTCTCTCGATGTGCTTCCCGTGCTACTTGGAACCTTATCAAATGTAACATTTTGGTATATTTAATATAATTTCGTTCTTTCCGTTGACAAATTTAAACCATGGCCAGCAACATTAACATTCACTGACGTGTATGTATGGCCGTGTCAATTAGCCTAAAATTCGGTTCCGGAAAGCATGCCATGGAGTACTCCACTCAGCGCTCCCTATTAAAGATACTATAGAACTACTGATAGTAACGTAATGGCAACTGCAATTACTTAAAAACTCACAAGAGGCGCTGAGTGGAGTACCCGTCAAATTTTTAAAAGTCAAATTGAAACGGCCATACATACACGTCAGTGAATGTTAATGGAGTTGGCCATGATTTAAACAGATAACTGCTGACATCTGGCAATGCATTTGTCAAATTTTAAAATACATCAACAGTGATACCAACATTTAACGGATAATTGCATAAGGATTCCCTAAAATTTCCGAACTTACACGAATGACTTAACTGCGCAGTTGTAGAGTACCGTTTTTGATATCGAGTATCGCTAACCGACACTAGCTAAATAAAAAGCAAATTTTTACAGAGTCCCTCTACAGGACGCTCAGAGAAACGACAATACAACGATAATATTGAAAACTTATCCTGGAGCAAAGAAAAAAAGTGAGTTTCGTGACTTAACAATCACTGGAGAGGGAGTGTGTGGTGGCAACACCGCACCGCTATGATAGTTGGCGAGAAATTACAAAAAAACAAGATAGTGTCGAGTGTATATTTTTTCCTAATAATTCAATTGTTACTTCTAGTTATTACCAAAAGTCAACGAAAAACATAGTTTGTATTAAATTTATAAAAAACGTTAAGTAAATCTTTTTATTTTGTGGAATACTTCAAGTGTCCACAATTCGAATTCTAGTGGCGCCATCTGACGGCCACTCCTTAAGGTGCGTTTAAACATGTATCGTATCCGATCGTGATCGTGTATCATGATCAGCCAAGTGTTGACGTGTTGCCGTGACGCATCCCCGTATCGTTTCTTTGTATAATTTGGAACGCGGATACGATACAACTACGTCACACTTGGAGTCGGAATTTCGCCGAAACATCAAACACTGGAAGGACAGACAGCAGCAGCTAATTTCACAGTGACAAACGTGCAACGTCGAACGGTCGATACCGTTGCGTCAAGTCAGAAAGTAAACGCACACACGGATATAACGAAACGGATACGAGACACAATTAAGTGTGGGTGCATCATTCTTGCGTATCATATCCGATCTTCCGATCATGATTGGATACGCGGATACGTCACATGTTTGGACGCACCCTAAGAAGTTACAGTTATTTTTCGACAACGAGTCGCCGTTAGATGGCAGTATTTAATCAATCCAGTTGTCGCTAGCGAAACTGGTTGCGCGTCAGGAATCAAATTTGAAATTTCAAGTTTCAAGTATGTAGTGTGATATTTTTCCTATAAGAAATTGGACAGAAACAAACTGGTTCTAGTAAAAGTTTTGTAGACAATGTAAGTAAAAATGTATATTGAATATCATTCAGGAATATACATGACTGTTTTTGAAATGTCAAGGACGGCCATGCCAACGTAGATCGGTTTATCAAATTTCACGGATAATTTGTTCAGTTCAATTGCGACCAGATTCTCACTGAAAATCGTAGCTTTTTTGAAATTTGGTTGACTAATATATTTTTCAGCGGATTTCCATTTCTTTGTCAACACGATATTTCTGTATTTGCGTACAGATTCCATAAGTTTTCCGAAAACCATATTCGACATGCCCTTGTAAAAATCTTTATCGAAAGCGTTCGTAGATTTTGCCCTTAGATCGCTATTTAATTTAATGTATTTTTCTAACCAGTTGCTCTCGTCAAATTCTATCGCACGATGAATTGTTTTTAATTTTAAGCCGTGTTTTAAACTTTGAAGTAAAACGCTTAAATGGAGGACGTACTTCTCTTTATTACATAAAGTTAGCATTAACTTTTTGTCGTCCTTTTACCTGTGGTGGATCTGTGTTCCGGACAAAATGGAAAAAATATATGGGAATCGTGCAAATCTTCAGGATATTCTAAATCAACTTCTAAAATACAAGATTTACCCGTTTCATCCCCGTAATACATCGAACTGTCAATGTCGGTCGTACTGAGCATTTCTAAAAGATTCGTTAATTTTTCATCACTTACCCAGTTGAAGTTGTCGCACGGTAATTTTGTCGTCATCGCGTAAGAATAGAGTCCGTTCGCGTCTACGTAAATACTTTCGCTAACTTCCTTATCAGGGTCGAAATCGGTTCCCATGTGTACAGAATTCGCTTTTGCATATCGGGAACTAACTTGAGTTATACCGCCACGTAAACCTTTTTCTATAAATAAAATCATATCGATGTCTTGTAAAAGGGTAAGTTCAATTTTTGTTGTTTTAAGAGCCGCCGAAAATGATAGGCACGGAGCTGTGAAAAATCCACACACATCTAACCCGTAAGTTTTGAAAGTCAATTCTCTAAAATTTTCAAAAATGTCTGCCAATAGAAATACGTCAATTTTTAAATACAAGTCCGCGTATTCACCGAGAGTTTTACATTGAAAATGTTGCCAAACGTTTACGGCGTGCTGGTAATCCTCATCGTTGACGTTTTCGCCATGTCATTTATTATAAAATAGGGATTTATCGGGAAGACTTGTCTCTTCCAATTTGTCAACAGAATTCACGTAATCATAGGGAAAACATCCTTTACGAGTTACTAATTTATAAGAATCCGGATTCGGAAACGCTTTTTGTACGAACTTTATTTGTTCTGGTTTCAAATTTTTCGCTAATGTTTCAAGAGACGAGGGCATGAAACGAAACGAATCTAAGAAACGTAATTTCACACCTTTTCGAGAACGATATGTAAGTTTCAGTTGTGTTTGCTAAAATTTCGACATTTTCGTCGTTTATGTTTGCCAGAGCTTCTATTATAAAGTGTCTATCGTAATGAGATAAATTGTGTAAAATCACGGGAATAATATTTTTAACGCGACATTGTAAATTACAATTATTGCACAAAGCTGCAATATAGTTCCCGGTAAAATGGTCGTGGTGAAAAGTTTTAGCATTATTTTCGTTAAATGTAGAATCACAAATGTCACACTTTTCGGCATTTGCATGTACCGTATATTCTTCAAACGTTAAATCTTTCATAGGAACGGTAACGTGATTTTTTAATATTTCTTGAACATTTGTTGCTTCTTCTAATAATTTATTTACGAACCAGTCAGCCGGGTTTTCGTCGCGGTAAATTTCAAAATGATTTAGTGATCATCGTAAGAACAGACTGAAGGGTAAAGGCTTCATGCCATTGATAGGCGTTCGTGAATGCTTTTTCTAAAGTATCGTCACAGGAATGAATAGGTTTCGTTGGAGCCTCGAAATCCGCGTAAATAACAAACGGCAAAGGCATGATGGCTGCAAATTGTTTGAATTTAACAATGTTTTCTCCGTCTTTAGGTAATTCAATTTTTACGGCCTCATGACGCGAGCAATCTGACACATGACGATTTAATTTGTCCTTGGATGAAAAATAACACAAGCAGCGATCGCAAATGAACTTGACACGCATATTTGATGAAATTTGATACCTGCACAGTTCTGATAAATTTTTATTGAGACAAAAATGACCTACACGTTGACTTTTCTTTAAATATAATAAATTTACGTGGCAGTTTTTGACATTTTTTGTATGATAAAGTGGACCCATGATGCTCTTATTTTCATAACCGTAAACGTTAATTGAAATAAATTTATTGGCGTTTTCGAATTTCTGTAAGTCGCACAGATTTACAGGAAAACATATACCTTTAAAATTAAAGAAATCGTATATATTTTGACGGTACGTAGAAGGATCGCACGCATCTTGGCCGTTTCTCGCCGAAAATAGGTGCGCCAAAAGGCAATACGCAAAGCATCGTCGGTCTTGATTTTTGATGTTCAATATGACGTTACTTTTTCGCCGAAGTTCGTCCGGCAGGTCCACGTAAGTGCTACCGTTATCTTTCTTTCCTCCTCCTCTCAACGGCGTGTACTTGCAAAACACCACGACCAGATTCACGATTGCCGATAACGACCAACCGCTATCCCTCTCTTGAAATTCTGAAAGCTGATAAGAAAGTGAAAAAAAGAAAATTAATATCTGGCAGCTTATTTCGTTTTAAACTTACCTGCACCATGATTTCGTTAAACAGTTCGTTTAAAATTTCGTCTAGATTTGCTCCAATATTGATCACGTGATTTTTGGTATTGAAAAACTTATATTCCGAGACATCGGTTTGAGGTTTTACAAATTCACCGCAAAATACCAAATTTATCTTCATCGAAGGCGTTTTCACCAATTGATTTCCGATTCTAGTTCTAATCAGAGACGAGGCGTCTAGGAAAAAGCTTCGCGGTTGTGTATGAGTTTTATTGATTATTATTCCGGTACGAATTCTGCTTTTAAATGCAGATTGCAGCTGTAAATTAAAAAAAAAAAACTAAATTAGAAAATATACCTACGCATTTAATTTAAAGCTTACATCCTTCCACTGAATTCGGTTGATTTTATTAATTCTCCGTTCTGTTCCGGGACGACGACGACGACTTGTTCTTAAACCTCGACCAATCGACAACGTTTTAATTTTTAATTCCAGTTTTACGTCGAATGAATGTAATTTTGCAATTAAGCTTTCAATTTGTTTCTTATCGTGCACCGACGGACAATTTCTCATTAGCTCGTTTAATGTTTTAATATTTTTTTTGTTTAGTTTTGCAATTTTATAAGCATCTGATTTATCGTCGCACTCATCCAATAAGCGAAACACATTTAAATATTCTCGTAAATCCATTTCAATATTTAATAATAATCTAATTTTAAAATTATGTTTGTAACTAAGAATAATATTTTTTACTTTTACGAGCTGAAAAAAAAGAGACTATAATTCTAGTGACTTGAAATAAGATAATAAATTTTGTACTTACTTGTATTTTTAATATTTCTCAAATTCAATGTCATAAGCCGGTTGTGGTTTACTGGCTAATTTCACCAATGGCCTTGTTAAATCGACAAGGCAGAAACACGACAAACTGCTGATCGATTTCCGCCAGCAATGATTCTCCAAATTTCGTTTTTACATATTTTAAATCGGACAACGGATACTTGCGGTCGATTTCCAGCTCCGACAACTTCTTAATAGGTAATGATTTTAACGAAGTAGCACTATTTATATTCGAAATGGTATCCATAATTAACGCGCACAGAGAAAACGTAAAATGAACTCTTTTCTGTAGGAACAGATGATACAAACTAAAGTGCTGTGCTGCAGTTCGCGGCGCATTTTTCTTATCAGTAAATTGCAATGCATTGAGTAATCTACGTGTGCGCATTAGATTTAAAATTAAAAATACAGGATGTTTCATAACTCGCGGCGTAGAATTAAGAAACGTATACGGGGTGATAAAAAAAGTAAAATATTTATTTCATAACTTACAAAAATATTTAACATTTTTTATCGCCGCGTACACGTTCCTTAATTCTTCACTTCGAGTTATGAAACATCGTGTATAATACGCGTTTTTTTTATTGGTTTAAAATAAATTACGCTCACATTTTTTCCTCTCCTCCTTATTTAAGACCGTAAGTTTGCTTTCGATCGTTTAGTCTCGCGACGTGCGTAAATAAGTGCAAGTATACATCTGAAAATGGCATCATCGTCGTCGTCGTTAGAGTTTCTGGAAAGTTTTCTGCAAGAATGCAGACAAAATAGTGATTTTCGTTTTGTTAGCGAGGTGTCTTACAAACTAGGCAGATCTGCAAAAATTTCAACGGGACTCAGTGTAACGAATAATTTTGAACCGTTGGTAAAACTAACGTACAGCTCAAAACCAAAATGTTTAACATTTAACGTCGACGAGTGGAATAAATTCATCGAGTACTTTCCTCGCATCGAAGATCATCTGAAATTAAAAAAGTACGAGGTGCCAACAATGTGCGGACACGAAGACGATTTCCAATTTCGAGCTTTGCGACAGTGATATCAAATTATTTTTTATCGAGTCCAAAGGTAAATTTAAAGTGAAAATTATTAAAGGCGAAACAGAAATAGAATTGGAAAAATTTATGTTTAAAATATTAAGTAAATTATTACATGTCGTCGGTTACCGCATCAAAAGGCTCGAAAAACTTACGTTCAACGGCTACTACAATAAAATTATAGAATTAATCGCCACTTATCTCCCGGATAATGAAAATTTAATTTCGTATGCCCGTAATTTTATTATCGGAATCCCAAAATCAGAGGACGGAAATGTGCAATGGTATTCAAAAAGTATCGATTATTTGCTGGAATTGTTGGCAAATCACGAGAACAAAATAAAACTCGACGTGAGGAGATATAAAAACTCGATTTTAATGGGATCAGCCGTCGTCGGTCAGTCACAACGAAAACGTTAGAAGACATACTTGAAATCGTGGATAAAATATTGGAATATAACAATCAAAATTTCGGTTTGAGCAACATCGATACGGATCTAATTCCCTACATTCCCAGATACATTTTACTGCAACAATCTACGTTAAATTTAATTGATATTTGGGAGCGATTACCCCATCGTTTGAAGCAAGATAAAGAGCTGCAGCGTAAATTACCTTGTTATTTACATTATAACACCGGCGAAACGCAGTGGGACGGACCTCCGATTTCTCTGCATTTGTGCCCTGTGTGCCTAAACAACGACGAGAGTGCGTCCGTGTGAAAATGGGTCTCCTTGCTGCCGCGATTGTTTTCGCGGTAATAATTGCGAACAATACGTTTTATATAAACATTAATAATTCGAACATAACTGAGTGTTACGTGTGTACAGATTACGAAAATAGCGTTTGGCCTGAGAATGGGATTCAGCTTGCTTGGAAAGGTTCAAACATGTTCGACGTAAATTTAACAAATCAAGATCAGACAGAATTAAACGGTACGCTTTCGCTAAAACCGAACAACAATACGCTAAAATGTGAAATTAAGTGCATGTTTAAGATCGACTTTGAAAAACCAGATTCGATAGGCCGAATGTTGGGCTTCTCGCCGAAAATATTAGAACCGAATCTATTACATCAATCGGATTTACCAGTGGAAATTATAAAGGTGACGACAATCCGCGTGGAGTGTAACATTGCTACCGATTCCTTTTACAACGAAAAGATGTCGCATACGGTTTTTGAATTTTCACCGTCCGTCGATCCCGGTTACAGCATAAATATTAATCCCAGCAACATCGTCTATTTACCTGTAAGAGTGCGCAAGATCGATAACATCACGTTGTCGTTACTCGATCAGAACGGATCGTCGATAAATTTAAGAGGTGAACAAGTTCGAATCAGTCTGGAATTGAAAAAACAAACGTGAAGTGATGGGCCTGCGTTTCCACAACAAAAATAACGGTAGCAGTAATAATATACAAAACAAGCCCGCAGAATTCATCATTCAGAAGACAGCTCCCCAAAGGTTAACATCGAGCAATATATTGTTCTTGCAAAGTTTAGGCTATAAAGTGAAAAATATCGACGGTAAAGTTGCATCTATCCGAAGGACTCGACTTCGACGAAGTTATCGTTAAGAAGCAATTTCACTGGTATTCTCCGACGTACAAGAATTTTAACAACAACGACGAAGTGAGAATCTTAATCAATCATCAAGATATTTACACCTATCCGCACGAAAGTTATCTGTACATCGAGGGAACTTTCAAGCCGAGCGACGAAGGTACCGGCGAGTGTCGACTGACAAATAACCCTTATTCGTTCCTTTTTGAAGAGATCCGATACGAAATCGACGGTAAGGAAATAGATAAAGTTCGAAATGTAGGCGTGACAACTACCATTAAGGCGTACCTATCCTATAACGATGCGGAAAGTAAAGTATTACAAGTGGCCGGATGGGTGCCCTTTCAGGACCAGCATCCGACTTTATTAGGTGATAAATTTATGGCATGCATACCGTTAAAATTTCTGCTCGGCTTCTGCGAGGACTACAAGAAAATCATAATGAACGCCAAACAAGAAATAATATTACTTCGTTCCAGAAGTGACAATAATTGATACATGAGTACGGGAACGAAAACGGCAAGCATAAGCTTAGAAAAAATCGAATGGCACGTGCCGCACATTACGTTCAATGACGAGATGAAATTGAAAATGCTACAGTTTCTACAAGAGTCAAAATCTATTTTCATTCCTTATCGACAATGGGAACTACATGAATTACCAAGCATGCGTCCAACCCTTAATGATGTGTGGCCAATAAGAACGTCTACGAATTTAGAAAAACCTAGGTATATTATCGTCGCTTTCCAAGACGCTAGAAAAGACAAACCTACTAAAAACGCGTCAGAATTTGATCACGCACACATTCGAAATATTAAACTACATCTTAATTCTGAAAATTATCCGTATAAAAATTTAAATCTCGAAATGAGTAAAAATAAATTTGGCATTGCTTATCTGATGTACGCAGATTTTCAAAACAGTTATTACGGACGTGGCAACGAACCGATGCTAAATTTGGCGGAATTCAAAAAGAAAGCTCTCTACGTTATAGACTGTTCGAAACAGAACGAGTCCTTAAAATCTTCGACTGTCGACATTAAATTAGAATTAGAGAGCGAACAGGAATTTAAGGCGGATATGGTCGCATATTGTTTAATTATCCACGACAAGATCGTTGAATATAACCCTGCAACGAATATAGTTAGAGATATAGTTTAAACTAAATATATATTATTTTATGTATTTAATTATCTGAAATATACTTTTTTAAACAATGAGTGCTTTTATTTTCCCCTCCACTCCAAACGAAAGGAGGCCGAGTGCATTTTCTCGCTCAGTCTTTGCGTTTGCTTCATGGAGTGGTGAGTGTACGCGAAATTATGAAGAAAAACGTAACATTTGCCAAAGAACCGGCCGTTGTAATAGAATTTAACGCGAATGATGAAGAAGAGCAAGACAATAACTGGATGCAAAATGCACGCGACAGAATTCGTTTCCGTCAACGTATTAAGAAATTATCGAAAATTTTCGACCCTATTCTACTCCGGAAGCACGAATTGTACAAGAAAGAAGCAAACGTAAAATCGCTAGTTATTGATATAGAAGGATTCCAATTAGAACGTTTTGTGGTAAAAGAATTGGCAATCAGAGACGCGTGTGGCATAGCACATTTTGTATTCAGTCCACCCGACGTTCCTTTCAATAAATTAAAAAAGGAACATAAAAGACAAATTATTTGGCTGGAAAGTAATTATCATTATCTACGCTACTCTGACGGTTACATTCCTTACAGACAAGTGAAGAATATTCTTCATCAATTTACACATGGATATCAGCGAATCTACGTAAAAGGTCACCAAAAAGCAAATTTCCTCCAAGAGCATTTACCAGCGATAGAAATCGTAAACCTGGAATCCGATCCTGACTGTAGGAATTTAAACAAAAGAAATTCATCTTGCCTGCATCACACAAACAATTACAGTATTTGTATTTATGTAATTTGTAAATATTTATTATCAAATTATGAATATGAGTTTTTTTCATAGTAATAAACTACATACGTAAGCAAAACGCATCTTTTATTTTTTAATACGCACGTCTGCATTGTTTTCGTCCGCTTCTGCTTGCGGAAATGCGCACGCCTCGAGGACCCATTTTTTCGAAATTGCCACCGCCGCTCTGCGTGCAGCGATCTATATGCTCCCGCGCGCGTCGTTCTTTTTACAGAAACCCACCGACGACGCGACGTCTCCGAGATGGACGCCGGCGATCGTCCTTTCGCAATTCGTCACCAGATGGACACCGCCAGATGCAACCAACATCGCATTCGTGTTTGACGAAAAATAAAACGACATCCTTCGCCGCGCGTCATTATTATTACACATCTCGAACTGATATGAGCAACTGACCGAACGGTCGAGCGGCTTAGGTGGACGCCTCACGAACGCCGAGGAACGGGTTCGAATCTCTCTCCGGACGGAGGAAAAAAAATGACGCAACCAACATCGCATCCGTGTTCGACGAAAAAAATAAGGACATCATTCACCGCGCGTCGCGTCGTTAATATTACACATCTCGAACGGCTCAGGAACGCCGAGGAACGGGTTCGAATCTCTCTCCGGACGGAGGAAAAAATTCCGCAGCGAAGCGCCGGTGGCGACACCCGACGGACAATTTCAGAACTAACGCTCCGACGACGCAGCGCCACTGCCATCTGGCGGACAATTTCCGAACTAACGAAAATAGCAGCAGCGCCGGAGGCATCTGGCGGACGGACGCCCGAACTACGTTGTCTCCGTCTCTCTCTCTCTGGAGCTCCATCTCACTCTTTACCATGGGCTCAGATGAGGCAGAAAACTGGACCGGAAGTCAATGCATTTCAAATGGGGAAAAAAGGGTGTGGTCTGTTTTTTATATCTACTAAAAGGGTAGGCGATGTGAAATTACGTTTCTTAGATTCGTTTCGTTTCATACCCTCGTCTCTTGAAACGTTAGCGAAAAATTTGAAACCAGAAGAAATAAGGTTCGTATAAAAAGCGTTTCCGAATCCGGATTCTTATATATTAGTAACTCGTAAAGGATGTTTTCCATATGATTACGTGAATTCTGTTGACAAATTGGAAGAGACAAGTCTTCCCGATAAATCCCTATTTTATAATAAATGACATGGCGAAAACGTCAACGATGAGGATTACCAGCACGCCGTAAACGTTTGGCAACATTTTCAATGTAAAACTCTCGGTGAATACGCGGACTTGTATTTAAAAATTGACGTATTTCTATTGGCAGACATTTTTGAAAATTTTAGAGAATTGACTTTCAAAACTTACGGGTTAGATGTGTGTGGATTTTTCACAGCTCCGGGCCTATCATTTTCGGCGGCTCTTAAAACAACAAAAATTGAACTTCCCCTTTTACAAGACATCGATATGATTTTATTTATAGAAAAAGGTTTACGTGGCGGTATAACTCAAGTTAGTTCCCGATATGCAAAAGCGAATTCTGTACACATGGGAACCGATTTCGACCCTGATAAGGAAGTTAGCGAAAGTATTTACGTAGACGCGAACGGACTCTATTCTTACGCGATGACGACAAAATTACCGTGCGACAACTTCAACTGGGTAAGTGATGAAAAATTAACGAATCTTTTAGAAATGCTCAGTACGACCGACATTGACAGTTCGATGTATTACGGGGATGAAACGGGTAAATCTTGTATTTTAGAAGTTGATTTAGAATATCCTGAAGATTTGCACGATTCCCATATATTTTTTCCATTTTGTCCGGAACACAGATCCACCACAGGTAAAAAGGACGACAAAAAATTAATGCTAACTTTATGTAATAAAGAGAAGTACGTCCTCCATTTAAGCGTTTTACTTCAAAGTTTAAAACACGGCTTAAAATTAAAAACAATTCATCGTGCGATAGAATTTGACGAGAGCAACTGGTTAGAAAAATACATTAAATTAAATAGCGATCTAAGGGCAAAATCTACGAACGCTTTCGATAAAGATTTTTACAAGGGCATGTCGAATATGGTTTTCGGAAAACTTATGGAATCTGTACGCAAATACAGAAATATCGTGTTGACAAAGAAATGGAAATCCGCTGAAAAATATATTAGTCAACCAAATTTCAAAAAAGCTACGATTTTCAGTGAGAATCTGGTCGCAATTGAACTGAACAAATTATCCGTGAAATTTGATAAACCGATCTACGTTGGCATGGCCGTCCTTGACATTTCAAAAACAGTCATGTATATTCCTGAATGATATTCAACATACATTTTTACTTACATTGTCTACAACACTTTTACTAGAACCAGTTTGTTTCTGTCCAATTTCTTATAGGAAAAATATCACACTACGTACTTGAAACTTGAAATTTCAAATTTAATTCCTGACGCGCAACCAGTTTCGCTAGCGACAACTGGATTGATTAAATACTGCCATCTAACGGCGACTCGTTGTCGAAAAATAACTGTAACTTCTTAGGGTGCGTCCAAACATGTGACGTATCCGCGTATCCAATCATGATCGGAAGATCGGATATGATACGCAAGAATGATGCACCCACACTTAATTGTGTCTCGTATCCGTTTCGTTATATCCGTGTGTGCGTTTACTTTCTGACTTGACGCAACGGTATCGACCGTTCGACGTTGCACGTTTGTCACTGTGAAATTAGCTGCTGCTGTCTGTCCTTCCAGTGTTTGATGTTTCGGCGAAATTCCGACTCCAAGTGTGACGTAGTTGTATCGTATCCGCGTTCCAAATTATACAAAGAAACGATACGGGGATGCGTCACGGCAACACGTCAACACTTGGCTGATCATGATACACGATCACGATCGGATACGATACATGTTTAAACGCACCTTAAGGAGTGGCCGTTCAGGAATTAAAAAAATAACTTTTCAGGATTATTATGACTGTTTGTTTGATAATAAAAAATTAGTGTCAAAATTCAATACTATCAGGTCAAGAAACCATCAATTATTATCCCTCCCTCCCTCCCTTTTTCGATTATCTGATTTTCCTCTTTGAGACCTTTAATTTGAGTACCCGCACGGTGAGTTTCACTTTTCAGAAAGTTTTTCGATTATTGATTAACTGAGTAAAAAAATATATCTGCCGCCATTTGAAAAAAAAAGTTGACTATCGCCTGACAAAAATGTCAGATTTAAAAAAATCTAAAATGCTATCTTCGTGTAGTATTTTTAAACTAGTTTTATGTGCTTTTTGAATTATTGAAATCGGATCATTAATAACAGAGTTATAGTGTCGTGCGTTTTTCATAAGACAGACGGTATAAGTCAAATATGTCTGCAACGTGTCCCCTTTCTGCAAAGTATGAAGCATTTTATGCTCAGAAATATACATACAGTACATCGTTATATCCCGTTTTTCCACAATAGAAGCAGGCTAGTATGAGGATAAGAAAACTGTAAAAAAATGATTTTGGTAAAAAAGTCCTGTTTTTGCATCTTGCGGTTCAATTATGATCACAATTATTAAATTTAGCACCACGGATCTGTTCAGCACGCATAACCTTGACGTTTATTTCAAACACTACTTGTCAATTTTAGGTCTGTTTGATTGCTCTGCACTTTCTACACTTTTAACACCTTTACTCTATTTTTCTCATTCCTACTTATGTTATGTCATACACATCGCACTCTCTCAGGAGCGGTTACTTTTGTTACCAAATTTCTAACTAGGACACTGTTGCCGGTTGTACTTTTCTCAAGGCAACATCGCCATTGGTCTTTTAATTTGTGAACAGAGTTTAGTGCTACTTACCTCCTATTAATTTAGTTTTCCTAGAATTACTCAGGCACAATAAACCTTAAAAAGTAAATTTTATTTGATTCGAGCCATGAGACGACGTACATTTGACAGCCCACTGAATGACGCAGAACTAACAACTTTCGTCACAGAGGTCACTGGTCACCGTATAAATCTTGAATCTATAAATTTTCTGGAACAATTTCAACAATGAAAAAATGCCAACTGAAACGGCCATATAAGCGTTAGCTTATTAATATAGTCGGCCATGGTTTTGACACATCTCCCATACAAGTTATCAATAGGTAGCGCCAAATGAGGGACAAAGCTTAAGGTCTTAAAAGAACAAAAGTTTATACGGAAAATCGTAGAACGGGACGGCCATAATAACAGCTAACAGATGTAGCTGGCCATGGTTCCCTTGCATATTGAGGTTGTTTTATGCAGATATCTCATACATTAAGTTTTGGCACTTAGCTCATTTGAACCTGACACTCTTCAATTAAAGACCTGTAATGTAATTGTAATGTTATTTAAATCTTTTGATTTAACCGTAACAGTTATGAGTTATGCAGACTCAAAAAGTAAATAAAAATAAATTATGTTATAAATCTATTATATTTACATAAAGCTACTGTAATTTTAAATGAAACATTCATTATATATTTTTTTGAGACGGACAGGATGTTAAGGATATTTAATGATGTTGAATTTTAGATTAATTGAAATAACTATATCAGTTGATATTAATTTATATTTGATTCCACAGAATGTTATTGTAATTATAATACATAACAATTTTAATATTTGCCAAGAACGACAAATCTTTATGAAAACTATGTATATTGTATAAACATGTATACTTACAAGGCGTATTTGCGGTAAAGTGAGGTAATTCTGGGATGACTTACAATCTAGTTTCAATTATACTTCACCAAAATTCATGTGACCTGTAACCTGTGCATGTAGCTGTGCTTCAGCTTGTCCATTTAAAAATACATTGCAAACCAAACACTTTAGTGTAAATTTATTAACATCCGTGAACTGTCTGCTTGATTTGGCTTCTTTGGCAAGAGTTTCAGCTTCAGCCAACAAATTTACATCTTTAGAGGAAAATATTGTGTGAATACTACCACCCTAAAATAAGTACAATAACTGTTATAGTATTAACTGTGTAGGGTTTCACATCCGAGTAATTGACACTAGAATCTTCGTTTAGGTGGTATAGTCACGCGCAGCTTAAGTGCTACAATTTGTGAGCTGTGAGCCTTGTATCACAGGGTTTTAAGGGTGAGGTTTGCGTGCAGGGAGTGCATTTTAGGTGCGCGGGACTATACCATATGGCTGTAGTAAGTAAAATAGACTATACATATCTTGTTGAATCCGAGAAGTTTCTACTGTCAAAGTCAATTAATAGTAATTGAAAATAGGAAAGATACACTTCGTGGCTTAATCCTAAAACTTTTCTGATCAAGTAGACTAAGAAGTAATTAAAAACGTGTGTCCAGACTAGAACCTACGGTCTTGAACGTGTATTGAAGGTACATGTGTACACGGAATTCCGTGTAACGACATTTGCGAATTAAAACACGTGTTATTAATTCACGTGTAATTAACTTATTCTACGTTTACACGGATATAATTACACGTATACAGGGATATCCACATAAACCGTTCGTTAAAAGTTTTCAAGGTTACAGTTCACGTAGATATTTGAAATTTAAGGGGCAAGGGTTTTCTGTAGAGTTCTCGTTAAATGAAATAAAATTGTCTTTGTATCACTTCCGGCTGTACCGGAAGTCGCTATCAACTCGCTTATTTTAAATGGAATGCTATATTTTTTATCACGTTTTTGAATTCTACATGTAAAAATATGTTAAATTGCAATACATTTCCCTATCTCTAAAATGCATCATTTTTGAGATATTTTGAATTTTCTTAGAAATATGGATTCTGCAATCTGATTTTCAAAAAATTATAACACAGCTGTTATTGAAGCAACTTTATTTGTAATAGCTAATATTGCAGTTGAAGCTTTAAGGTTCTTAGAAATTCCATCAGCATAATCTATTAAGCTACAGGGTGTCTAAAACGCACCGCTCCACTCGAAGATATTCAAACACAGAAAAATACTTTTTTTCAAATGGAATGACCGATATTTTAATACACCATTGTATGTGGAATCAAATGCTGCGTCGAACTGTACTAGCATTCCCTATACCTAATTTTAACAGTTTTTGAGTTATGAAACATTTTCGATTTAATTCATAGAAAATTACAATTTTAATAGGTCAAATATTTTTAATTTTATTAAGATAGCATGGAAATTATGATTACTGTTACTACAAATTTTGTAGTCAACCAAAGAAAATAGAATTTGGCAATTGGAAATTCACAAATTTTAATAGTTCTTTAATCACCCTTCTCTTAGGACGCTTGTGATCTTATAAAACGAAAAGGTATAAATTTCATTACTTTAAATTGAAGAATAAAATAGCTGCTAGTTTGCAATTCTCTGGATTAGCGTGAAAGTATTTTAAAACTATTGTCTAATTATCTTCGTTATTTGTTACTGATCTTCGTACATTTTATCTTTCCAAGTTGTATAAAGTTAGGTTCAAACTTTCCAAACTGTGTTTTATTCGTAGGAGACAAGAGGGGTACATTTTATTGAACAATTTTAGATCATTCTTCATGAATTTAAAAAATAGATTTAAAGTATCAGCGTTTGAATAATTTTGATTTTGATTCTCAACTTTTTTTGGTTTTGCTTAAAATTTGTAGTAACAGGAAACGTTAAATGCAATTGTTTGTTGTTTTCATGGCTATATCAACAAAATTAGAAATATTTAACCTAATAAATGGTAAATTTTTATGTATTAAATCAAAAATATCTTATATCTGAAGAACTGTTAAAGTTAGGTATAGGGAATGCTAATACAGTTCGACGCAGCATTTAATTCCACATACGATGGTGTATTAAAATATTTGTCGTTCCATTTGAAAAAAGTATTTTTCTGTGTTTGAATATCTTCGAGTGGAACGGTGCGTTTTAGACACCCTGTAGCTTAATAGATTATTCTTGTGGAATTTTTAAGAACCTTAAAGCTTCAACTACAATATCAGCTATTACAAATAAAATTGCTTCAATCATAGCTGTGTTATAATTTTTTGCAAATCAGATTGCAGAATCCAAATTTCAAAGAAAATTCAAAATATCTCAAAAATGATGCATTTTAGAGGTAGGGAAATGTATTGCAATTTTACATATTTTTACATGTAGAATTCAAAAACATGATAAAAAATATAGCATTCCATTTAAAAAAAGCGAGTTGATAGCGACTTCCGGTACAACCGGAAGTGATACTAAGACAATTTTATTTTATTTAAAGAGATCTCGACGGAAAACCATTGCTCCTTAAATTTCAAATATCTACGTGAACTGCAACCTTGAAAACTTTTAACGAACGGTTTATGTGGATATCCCTGTATTTTAATACACGGGTCCGTTCGGTACGTTCAAATCCAGGTTACCTAGCAACGGATTTGCTTTTGTATTAAATACACGTGTAATGTAACTACACGTGTATTTGAATACACGGACATATACGTTAAATAGAGACCTCTAGTCCAGACTAATGGTGCTATTCAGAACACAAATTTAAGCAACTTTTGCCCGGTTGCACCAACTTTTTAAGCAGAGCTTAAATTTAAGTGGTGTTTAGACTATGACATTATTTATAGATTTAACAAAATGTTAGTCACATTCTAATTGATACATAAGTTGAAGTTTAAATGTCAATCAATATGTATTTGACATTATACTGATCATACGTAAATGTCACATTCTAAACATAATTTAAATTTTAGCTCTGCTTAAAAAGTTGGTGCAATCGGGCATTTAACTCTTTAATTCTTTAAACTTTAATATCCCGTTCACAATCACTTAACGTAACGTAAATTAATCACTTGAATGCACTGTTTGTTAACGTAAACGTAGTAATTCTAAATTTAAATTATTTACAGTTTATAATTAAACACATTAAGTAGTTTCAGTTTAGAATTTTAAGTATTTACAATACAAAAAAATGCTTCAAACCTGTATTTAGTGATTAATTTTGTTACGTTAAGTCATTGTGAACGGGCTTTAAGATTTAAAGAATTAAAGTGAAAATGCAATTCTGGACGATACTTTTAACTTTAAATTTCTTAAATAACCCTTTAAGATCTACAGTGACAAAATCGCCTCCATAAATGCTTAAATTCTAGGTTAACTACACCTTTTCCAAGTGTAGTTCAGAAAGTAACAGATTAATTTCAGACAGTGTTAAATATTTTTCAGATGTAAAAAATGAATTTTAGAAAGTATCAATTGTATTTTAGAAACGTAAATTATATTTCGGAATGTGTTAATTGTAGTTCAGAAAAGCGAAATAAATTTTAGAAAAGGTGAATTGTATTTCAGAAAATATCATTTTTATTTCAGAAAATAGTAAATAAGTCTTACAATAGCTTAGGAACCATCAACAGATTTACGTGGAATAGTCACTGTCACGATTGCATTGAAATAAAGTGAAGAATGAATTTAACTATTTTAGACTATTAATTGTAATTTAATTACAATTGATATGCTTTCGGAAATTAAACTGATTAATCTGAATTACAAATAACAAATTCTCAAAATAAATTGATAAATCTGAATTACAAATGATACATTCTGAAAATAAATTGATAAATCTGAATTACAAATTATATATTCTGAAATTAAATTAACAATTCTGAATTATAACTGACGAGTTATTAATTACAATTGGAAAAGGTGTAGATGTATTGCTATGATATGCTATTAACTGAATTTATTTGTATTTTTATTTACAACTACTTAGTCTCGAAGGTTTTAATCTTTTCTTTCAAAAGAATAACTTACCCGCACATTATAAATTAGAAACAAATTATTTTTTTTCGAAAAAATATTTTAGTTTAAAGTATTTTCCACGTCTGGCTGTTACATTTTCGAGGCTCACCATTGGGATCTCGGAAACGGTAAGAGATACGAAGTCGGTTAAATTAGGGCAAAGTTGCGTATTTTGGTGCTGAATAATATTCCGTTCTGAAAAATCTTCTACGTTTTGTAGTTATTGAAATATTTCAAAAAAACAAGAAAACGTAATTTTCTTTTTTATTTTTTCCTGAAGTTATTATTGCAGGGATCATAACAAAATTAATACATTCTACAGGCACTTTTTTAAGCTCTTTACGATGATGTCATTAGATTTTACTTAAAACGTTTCGTCTCGTTCTGACCATCATCAACTTCATTTTTTCTTATGGGCGCTACATTGGGTTTTAATACTAAAGAATAGATCTATTTTTTGTGATGCTTTTCCATATATCACACATCGCTATTTATTAATTTGAAACAACTGGAAATGCAAGAAATTGTTGAAAATAACACTGCAAAGAAAAACATGGTATGCAGTGAAAACAAAAACCAAAAGTGTGATATACCTTCGGAGTTTTATTTCGTTTATCACAAAAGCAGATTTTTGGAAAATTTTTAGATATAAAAATGAATGATGTGAATCCAAGAAAGACGTAAATTTTTAAAACGTGTTGTGCTAACAACAATAATTTAGTAATAGCAAGAGAAAATTACTTTCAACAATGGCGATGACGCAGTATTTAATTAGTTTCGTAATAAATTATACATTTTTATGATTAAAGCAAGAAAGTATCACAAGAAATGATGTCTTTAAAAATGTCTCATTCTTGTAAATTTAAAAATGTATTGTGCTAACAACAATTTAGTAATAGCAAGAGAAATTTACTTCCAGTAATACCCAGAAAGATACCATCCACACAGAACAATGTTATTAAATTAGATAGAAACATTGCACTTTATTGATATTTTCATAAAAGTCGAAGGACGTATCGAGATCGCCTTAATGATAATGAGAATGAAGAATATTTAGAAGAGGTAATTAAATAGTTGTTTATAAAATGTATAAAATTATGAGACTACAAGAAAAGATGTTTCCTCGGGCAGTAATATCTTTTAAGGTACCAGTTTCCTAAAGACATACATAATTTAATTTGATACTTTCTGGCTTTAATAATAATGTATAACTTACTTACAAATCTAATCAACTATTGTTTTGTAGTTGTCTTTTTGGATATTGTAGGACGGAAATTTCTCTCGTTATTACTGAATCGTTGTTGTTAAGACCACAATAAATTTTTAAATTTACGTCATTCTTGTATTCATAACATACATTTTTAGATCTAAATTTTTTACTAAAATCAGCTTTTGTGATACACGAAAGAAAACTCCGAAGGTATATTAAACTTTTTTGGTTTTTGTTTTCACTGCATACCATGTTTTTCTTTGCAGTGTTATTTTCAACAATTTCTTGCATTTCCAGTTGCTTCAAATTATAAAATAGGGATGTGATATATGGAAAAGCATCAGAAAAAATAAATCTATTCAACGGTATTAAAACCCAATGTAGCGCCCATAAGAAAAAATGAAGTTGATGATGGTCAGAACGAGACGAAACGTTTTAAGTAAAATCTAATGATATCATCGTAAAAAGCTCAAAAAAGTGCCTGTAGAATGTATTAATAATTGTTATGATCCCTGCAATAATAACTTCAGGAAAAAATAAAAAAGAAAATTACGATTTCTTGTTTTTTTGAAATATTTCAAAAACTACAAAACGTAGAAGATTTTTCAGAACGGATTATTATTCAGCACCAAAATACGGAACTTTGCCCCAATTTAACCGACTTCGTATCTCTTACCGTTTCCGAGATCCCAATGGTAAGCCTCGAATTTATAACAGCCTGTATAGAGATTTTGATCAGCAAGGCGAACCACAGAGATGCATATGAGACGTAAAAGGTAAGTATGAGGTACAGGGGCAAGGCGCGGGAAGCAGCGCGTGTAATATATTTGTTAAAATATCGCTCGGTTGAACGATATTTTGAAAATCGCACGATGTTAAGATATATCGCTAAGATATGATATACAGGGTGATTCTTAATATGTGCGAAAAACTTTAAGGGCTTATTCTCCGAGTAATTTGCGTCAAAAAAGTTCATATGAACATATGTACAGGGTGTAATATTTAACCGGGTCTATTCAATAACGCTGTTCCTATTGAATATATGGAAAAATGTTTTATACAAAATTATCATCCTTTCAAGATTTGCATAATTTAAAATCATTTTGAAATATACAGTGTGTCTCAATTTGACTGTACGACGTGTAACTTCGTTATTTTAAAGGGAACACCCTATATTTTATAATGAATTTGAGTTTATCAGGTTATTTTAAGGTAAGTTTAATAAGAGTTCCCTGCACCTAAGTCCTATGGTTTTTAAGATATAGACTTTATTTATGGTTTTCGGAAAATTCTAATGTAATTTTTATAATTAATATTCCATTAACGAAGAAAGTTAGAAAGCAGATATTGTGGTACTGCTACAAGCTAAGTTGAAGGTATCTACAGCAGTTACAAAATTTACTTTTCATTAAACAGGGATCCAATAAAACTATTTCCATTTTGACAGCAATTGAAGAGCAACAATTTTTGTTTTTTAAATGGAACGGTATTATTTTTATGTCGTCGTTAGATGCCTCATAAAATTATCTTTCAATTAGCTATACACTTCCCTATACCAATTACTGACGGTTGAGCAAATATTTAATATTATTTCATAATTCCTGCATTTTAACGTGTCAATTAAAATTACAAGACATCTTAGAATTATTTTGTTGTTCCTACAGTTTTCAAAGGTTTTGTAATATTCAAATATGATTAATAAATACTTCGTCGTAATGTGTAGAGTGCACTTTCTTATTTGACATAAAACAAAAGTTAAACTTTAGTACAAGAAGTCTTAGGGCCAATTGTATGAAACGTAGTTAACCACACGATCAAGTTAATCGTGTGATTAAGCAATATCACTTGAGAAAACTTAACAATCAGTAAAAATACCAATCAAAATTATTTCCCTCGTTACGGTTTAACCTACCACAAGCCTTAACAATGGAATTAAATAATCATGTATTTAACAATACAACAACAACCAGGACTTAAAAACTTAGTAAACTGACATTTTACTCAAAACAAGTACATGTTTGAGTAAATACTCACTCCTGATTTTAATTAATATGTTAAAATGCAGAAATTATGAAATAATATTAAACATCTCCTCAACCGTCAGTAATTGGTATAGGGAAGTGCATAGCTAATTGAAAGATAATTTTATGGAGTATCTAACGTCGATATAAAAATAACACCGTCCCATTTAAAAAACAAATATTATTGCCCTTCATTTATTGTCGAAATGGAAATATTTTTACTGGATCCCTGTTTAAAGAAAAGTAAATTTTGTTACTGCGGTAGATACCTTCCACTTAGCTTGTAACAGTACCACAATATCTGCATTCTAACTTTCTTCGTCAATGAGATATTAATTATAAAATTTACATCTGTATTTTCCGAAAACCGTAAACAAAGCCTAATATCTTAAAAGCAATATGACTTAGGTGCAGGGAACCCTTATTAAACTTACCCTAAAATAACTTGATAAACTCAAATTCGTTATAAAATATGCTGATGAATCAAGCATCAAGTTTACAACTTACTAAAAAACCATCATTTTATTAAATTTGTTTGTGTTAAAGTAGCAATTTTTTCCAACAATTGTCGGAAACAATTAAGTGCTGCTCTGTGCATACTTATTGCAAGTTCGGCGTTAATGATAGAAAATCGATCTAATCTTTGTCACATATGCTATTTATTACTTTTATGAAGTTGTTATTTCACAAATCAGGTACCAACAAATTCCCCAGAATCGCCGTTGCAATGCAAGGAAAATAGGTCCGGAGCTATTTTCGGCAATGCAATGAAAAATTGCCACAGTTGATCAAAATACAAATACTGCGCATGCGTGCAATACAAATCGCCGTAATTTATTGCAGGCAATGAAAATTGCGCACTGTAAAGCGGCCTTAAGATCAGGGATATAATATAGGTATTATCGCACGCCGTCTGAAGCCAGCTTTACAATTGATCAATCACAAATGACAGGTTCTGTATACGTTTTATTTTCTTTTCAGTAGTTCACATGAAAGTTCTCAAGCCAATAATAAGTACCCCCACGACATGAATCAATCAGTAAGAGAGCTATTGAGGCTAATAACAAATATTTTAATACCAGAAATTATCCATTTTCCTGAAAATGTATAAGAAGAAAGTAAAATAATTCCACACTGATTACCATTAATTGGCTGATAGCAATGCAATGCAATAACACCGTCTTGAAAGATATCAGAAAGTTGATAAAAAGAAAATTTTGCAATTGTGTTAACATAACAGTTACCTCAAGGAAGAAGTGAAAGTTTTAGAGCAATAAAGGCATTATTATACGGTGTATTTTTTTTAAAATGCCATAAAGGTTGGCCATGAAAATTAAAACTCATGTCGTAGCTTGGCATCTAACACAAGTAGGTAAGCAAAGCAGCCACGCCCCTTTTTTTCCCATGTTATTCTTACGGACTTCCGCTTGACTTTTTTAGTCATATACCTGAGCGTGTATAAGAGAGAGACAGAAGAGACAAGGAGAGACGCGAATATAGAAGTTCAGAAGTCGTCCGCTAGAGGTCGGTTGCGTGACGTGGTCTGTAAATCGGAGAGACGCGAACATAGAAGTTCTGAAATCGTCCCTTAAAGGTCGGTTGCGTGACGTGGTTGGTTAATTGTGCTTAATGTAATTTTTTTTTCGCCGTTGCGCGTATGAAAGGAAGATTCGACCCGGTGCCCGCTGTTTGTAAAGCCGTCCACCTAACGCTCTCGGCCGTCAGGCAAATTGGGTGCGATCGGTTAAGAAGCGGTAATAAAAAAAAGAACTGAATCGTCGTGCGTTCGCCGAGGGTGCGCGCGCGCGGCGGGGCTTTCACTCAGAGTTTTTGAGCTAGGCTGTTGCATTAAGGCTGGGGCGGCTATCTTCTAGGCTCAAGGATGATAAGAGATAATGAGAAATGATACATGTACGTTACAGATTAAAGCGTTTTATTTTCATTAAAAAAAATTTTCGCATTTAGGGCCAGTTTCATAATCAAATTTAAAGGAGACTTTAAAATTAAAGTCACATTCAGATATGTAAACAAATGTGTTTTCATATTTGTTTTGACATCTGAAAGTGACTTTAAATTTAAAGTCTCCTTTAAATTCGATTATGAAATTGGCCCTTAGTCTTTAAAAATTCGTAAATAATTTTTACATTAATTATCTCGAATCTTGCAATTTTTGCGCGGATGGCGGCGAGGGGAGTGCGGGGCTAAGGGGACAGGAGGTCGCGCGCAGCAGCTGAAGGGCGACGCGGGCAAGCAGGAGCGAGAGGGGGGACGCGGCAGTGGAGAGCGAGAGAGAGAGAGGTAGAGAGTTTCGCTCTCTTTTGCAGCAGCAGCAGCGTGTAGTTCCGAATTTGGACATGCGATTTTGAGTAGATGGCGCCCTAAGTGAATAGCGGCGGCGCGCGCGTTTAATTTTCAAACGATTACTTCGCTGTTTTGTTTGCAGCAGCTGCGTGTAGCCTCGGCGAACGCACGACGATTCAGTTCTTTTTTTTATTACCGCTTCTTAACCGATCGCGCCCAATTTGCCTGACGGCCGAGGGCGTTAGGTGGACGGCTTTACAAACAGCGGGCACCGGGTTCGAATCTTCCTTTCATACGCGCAACGGCGAAAAAAAAATTACATTAAGCACAATTAACCAACCACGTCACGCAACCGACCTCTAACGGACGATTTCAGAACTTCTATGTTCGCGTCTCTCCGATTTACAGACCACGTCACGCAACCGACCTCTAGCGGACGATTTCTGAACTTCTATATTCGCGTCTCTCCTTGTCTCTTCTGTCTCTCTCTTATACACGCTCAGGTATATGACTAAAAAAGTCAAGCGGAAGTCCGTAAGAATAACATGGGAAAAAAAGGGGCGTGGCTGCTTTTCTTACCTACTACCACATGCCAAAACGGACAATTTAAAGTACATGAATGGAGCTTAGACATGAATTTTCTTTTCCACAGCCACCCCTTATGACATTTTTAAAAAACTCATAGTAGAAGGTCTCAAAATTAAAAAAACCACCACCTGTTGAAGTATGTTGCTAAAATACAAAATTCCCAGATGTATTTCGGTTGGTACTTCAAGTTGTCACTGTAATTCATAGGCGTCAGCAATTTAGCGTCAAAATTTAAAACGTCATATTAATACTTCACTTACCTAAGCCTTATTATTATCCAATTAATACTAAACTATGCAGTGCCTTCAAGTAAGAACACTTAATAAATCTTTTATCTTTTACTACTAAAATATATTTTAATAAAGTACGTTCACTTTTAGGCTACATTTACATTCAATTTCGTGCCAACACGAATTCGTAACACGAAAGTTTGACGTGTGCTTTCTTATGATACCATTTACATTGGCCAATGTAAATGATATCATAAGAAACCACACGTCAAACTTTCGTGTTACGAATTTATGCTGGCACGAAATTGAATGTAAATGTAGCCTTATAATGAGTAACAAAAGTTACATGATTTAGTGACTGCCTTTTACAGTTGAAATCTGACTTCTTTTAGTTCCCGTATCTTGTAAATAGGACTTTTATTTTTAGATTAGTGAGCTAAATGATGGTGAAATGTACTGTATGTCAACACTGCATCGGGAAATTGTTATTTGAATTCTTCAAAACAACTTTGAATTGAATACTGCCACTCACCATTAACTTGGTGGCCGTTATGAAAGTATGACTCCACCAAGAAATTTTTTTACACTTGCGAAAAAACCATTTTATTCGAAAAATAAAACAATCTTAATTTCAAAACACAAAGGAATGACAGATAACAGATATTTAAAGATTATGGTGTGTTCACAATAAACTTGTCACCGCCAACTTCGACATCAAATTTAAAAAAAAAACACTCGTTACTTGTTAACATATCAAGTGACGTCACAAACGATAGGATTCGTTTCGTATTTAGGTCCGTTCCTATTATTTAAAAATTATAATGGAAAAGTCCTTTATTAAAAAAAGATAACAAATTATATGAAATAAAATTACTACCAATAAGTTTCTAATTCATTATACAGCATATAAAAAAATATTTCAGGTATATCTCGTTTACATGAATATAACGGACAAAAATTTTTTAAAATATTCAAGCTTGGTCGCCTTGTGTGGTATGACTTATTAAGAGGACTATGGATCACGTGATCAACTACTCGAAAGCCACCAGTACTCCCCGCAATCCCCGCATGACTGAAAATATGCCTTTCTTATAATTGAAATAAGTGTCGTTTAGTCCAATAAGGCCTCATAGTTGAACGACAAGGATAACAGCATCTACACCCGTCTTGTACATACAAGTTCATACAGATGAAACCACTCTAACTAGGCACAGAATTTAAATCGTCAAGCACCGGCAGTCGCTTGTATGCTAGCGTTTGGATTACACGCGTTGCGATCACATTACAGTATTTCTCGTTATTTTTGTTTTCATTAGGGTACTTTACCTTTTATTTCAGTTTTTATGTCATAAGGCTGTTATCGGTTTAGCATTCTTTTTATTTTATTTGTACTTTTTTAGTTTCCCAAGAACAAATTTATTTATTATTCTTATTTTTAATTATCGTATCAACAATGGAAATTTATAATTTACGTGAATATTTACATTTCTTATAAACAATTACTAATATGTTTATACGCAATGTAATTACGTATTAGATTACAAAGAAATGAGATTTTCTCGAGACCGCCGCGCGCCGACCGTTTCGAAAGGATCGCACGCTCACACTAAGACTGGACTGCTTCGTGAGCACTCGGGTGTTCCTACTTAATGAGGCGGAATCTGTATACATTCACCGTATCTAACTTACAATTAGTGGCAACGTCGCGTCGCAAAACTAGCACGTTGTAATATTCTTATAGCGCTTTTCACTGGCTGCACTAATGCACACTCGTTTTATTTTCATCTCATTTTAACGTCACAAGTAATAAGAGATGAAGATACACTGAGTGTGCACTGGTGCAGCCAGTGGATAACGCTGTTATATTCTGAAATAAAGGAAGAAAAGTGTGCTGGTTATATACGCGCGAAATTCAAAAATATAAGATTTGAATAAAAATCATTCTTATATCGAAAAATAAATTGCGAAATACGCCAGTAGCAAAATAATTCTTAATTAAATAATATTCATAATTAAGACACCTTCTTGTTCGTTGAAATTTATCAAATAATAAATAACTTTTAAAATGAAATAACGTCCACATTTCGTTTTGTGAAAAGTAGCTTATACTTTAAGTCAATTAGGTAATAATAATTTTCTTGATAAACAATTTTGTGATATTTGAAAACCAAACAGAATTCGACGGATACTAATTTCATCATATCTAGCTCTCACGTTTTCACTTTTCTCAAAATTTTGTATAGTTTTTGATATCGATTTGGTTTTTCCAAAGAAAAATTTTTTTTTTTTAATGTCACGTGAGACCTAGATAATTGTCTCATGAATGCGTACTGAAAATTTGAGCTTATAATTTACAATAGTTACTCAGAAAAACTTTTTTAAAAATTAGCGCTTTGTAAAAGGCCTCTTAATCTATCACTATCAATACAAATCGTAGTAGCTAGTAGCTAATTACAGCGACTATTTTTCCACGTTTTCATTTGTCTAAATATAAACATTCAGCACCGTCGCCATTGTGGATTTCGTTTTTGAGATTTTCCGACATAGTTAAAAAAATAATCACGTCGAATTACATTCGTGGTGATAATTTTTTAAATAATTTGATCTAGATTAATAATTAATAACTTCGTCCACTCGTGAGATTTCTATGGCAACAAAGATTCGTGAATCTAGTTAAAATTATCAAAAAATTATCACCACTTATGTAATTACTGTTGAATATCCGGCGTTTGCTCATAAATTCAAATATAGTTAAATTAAACACTCTCAGAATTTTGGAACGGTAAAGGTAACAAGTTTAAAAGCGTAGCGACAAGTCGGAACGCACCCAGTTTTACGATAACAACGTTGCCAAATTTATTTGACATGAGTTAGTCTTCCTTCAAGCTTAAGATGGCAGCACATTACATAGCAAATTTTTATGTTACGTATTTTTCATTTTGCACTTTTAGGAATGATAATCTCGTATTTTTTATTAAACAAATGTGATCAGTTTTTTGCCTAGAATATGGGAAAGTCATTCTCCGTAATGAGTTTTAAAATTTTACAATTTTTCTTTGTTAATATAAAACATTTTCTATAATTATTGACTTTCCCACATTTATAGTATTATTACAGACTGATCTACTTTTAGAATTTTTAAATCGAGCGCGTTTTAAAAGCAGCATTTGAAAAATAAGTTTTTGCCAATATGGCGGACCTCCATAGGCCTCTTAAGCAACAAACTGGTTGGAATTTGTCAGTTCTCACAAAATGTTAGGGCAAATATCGGTCGTAGAATGTCGCGATTCATAAAATTAAAAATGAACGTCAATCAAATTTTTGACAAGTGTATTTTTTAGTGATACCAATAAAAATGTCACCCTAACATGGCCTACTCTTCTCAAAAGAACGAGAATAGTATTATGTAAATGGTATCTAAATTTGGACGCGAATATAACTCGTGATGAAAAGAAAATACATATTGTAACATTGCCTAATTGGGAGTAACCTTAAAATCCAAATCGACATGACATTCATTGTCAAAATTTAGTTATCCGTTTACTTGACATCCGCATTGTCAAACTGACAGCCTGATAGTATGTTGGCATCACTGCACACTTGTGACATTTCTTGTTTTATTTAACAGTATTTTAAATTGATTCATAATAATTTAACACATTTTAGAGAGGCATCGTTAATTTTGAGTGCAAACAAATATTTTCTAAAGCAGGCTTTACACGGACGCACTGCAATGCAATGAACATTGCACATTTCCTCGCGGCTTTATATTTAAGCTATTTCTCAGTACTTAGTAGCGATGAAAGGTACACTGGCTTACAATAAAATCGCGTACACCTTAAAAATCAAATAACAGAGTTTTTACCTATTCTTGGCTTTGTAAATTGGTATTTTGTAGATTTTGACATATCAAATAAGTAGGTTATAAACTGAGAATTTAAGTTCGTTTTTACGATTTATTTAAGCATAAATTTGTTATTATATTAAAATATCAAGAAACAAACGTAACAGAGGTGCATTTATTTTTATGAAACAATTTATGAATAAAGGAAATGTAAGGTTTAATATTTTATCATTTCTCCATCAGCTTCTAATACTCGATTCAATCTTTCAGGCATAATATGAAATAATATTTCACCAATAATTTTCATCCTGGCTTAATAAAATTAGTGCTTTTATTTACACCATAATTATCCGCCACTGCTCTTATTCATCATGCATTTTCTAAGAGAGTATAAAATTGGGCGCATTCAGGGAAGCTCAGCGGCTGAGAGGCTAAGTAAGCAGTTTCCCTGAATGAACAAGCTGACAGACCGCTGAAAGAAAGCTGCTGAGATATTTACTCAGCGCATAAATTGTAGGCTGAGTTCCTCAGCGCTATCAAAAAAAGTGGTGGGAAAATAAATTAAATTTACCGGTTGAGTCAGTATTCTATTTCTCCAGTCGATGATTGGTCAAGTAGTTTATTCTGACCGTTGACTTGACGATTTTGTGCAGATTGACGGGAATGATCGTTTATTTAACTCGCCCATATAGTAAGCCAAGCATATGAGACAGCTGCCATTCAGAACTTCGTTCAGGGAATCACTATAGGCGTTTGATTTTAAAATCGCAGCGCTACCGTGGATAAATCTGAACCTCTGTAAGCTACACGGAATTTTTGTAATGCACGTGTTTAAGTGCGTACTAATACAAATACACAAGTTGATTTAATGTGAATATCACATATAACACAATCCTGATACATCATAACTCAGGATCGACGCCAAAACACGATTTCTTGTGTAGCATACAAGGGTTTGTTTAGTTGACACCAGGTGGCGGATGCTTAGCTGCAAACCAGTCCCATGACACCATATGGGCGGTTTGCATTGCGCATGGCCAGCTCCATTAACATTCACTGACGTGTATGTATGGCCGTTTCAATTCGCCTAAAATTTGGTTCCGGAAAGCATGCCGTGGAGTACTCCCCTCAGCGCTCTCTGTTAAAGATACTACAGAACTACTGATAGTAACGTAATGACAACTGCAATTACTTAAAAACTCACAAGAGGCGCTGAGGGGAGTACTGTCAAAATTTTTAAAAGTCGAATTGAGCTGGCCATGCATTGCGTTTAGCAAATACTGCAACCATTCATAGATGTCACTGTTGTCCGCAGTTAACGTACAGTTAACTGTAAAGCGGGAAATGTATCCAGATACGCAAAATATTTATTGCGGATTATTTCCCGATTGATTCGTTATTAATAACCAACCATTTTTGCGTATCCGGATGCATCTGCATGCACATGCACCTCCTCAGCATGTAAAGATATTCCCTGTTTATTCTGATGTCAATCTGTGTAAATCTAGTTATCTAAGTTATCATAAATTATATTTTAATGACGTGCATTTCTATGGTGCATTTCTGACGTTCTGAGAATAAGTTAAATAATTTGATATCTTAATAATGGTAAGGAATTTTTTATCATTTAATGCATTATCACTTAAATGCAGCGTTAATTAGTAATAATTGAGGGCTTCATAAATTACGGGATAAAACTTTCTCACCAAGGGCGGTTTTATGTAAAAAATGTGCAGTACGATCTTGCCCCAACAAATATACAAACAATTCAAAGGTATAGTATTTCTTATTTCCAAGAAATATAAAAAAGGGTGCATTGTGGTTGGAAATTATAAATAATCCACAATTTAAAAAATTTCTAATTAAGAATGCCTGAGTCTATATAATTTTAACATGCTTGGCATTTCACAGTTTGTTTGGCTATTTTATCGTTCACTTTCTCATAAAACTACCAAATAAGCTGAGTCCGTTAAAATTATATCTTTCGCTCACTTAACATTTCTATGTTCTGTGCTGCAAACTCCAATGTGCTGACCATGGCCGACTACATTAATAAGCTAACGCTTATATGGCCGTTTCAATTCGCCTAAAATTCGGTTCTGAGAAAGCATGCCATGATATACGGTGACCAACGTCATCTATGAAAGTCACTTTAAACTTAAACCCACATGATCGTTGCAAATTTCTTTTGTATTAAGGAAAAGCAGTAAGCCTGTTTGTTAACCTGCACTGGTTCAGACTTTTTTTTACGAAACATGCTTTAATAAAGCCTAAATTTTTGGATAATGTGTCAATACGAAATCATATATTGCATTTTTCTGTTATTTCCACGAGACAGTTTAAAATCAGCGGTCTCGCGATGATCACGAACCCGCTAAAGTACCCAGCGAAAACACGTACGTGTAGAAAACGTTGTAAAATAACATGTAACCAAACGTTGAATTCGTGTGGTATTGTTACGTTGAAACAACGAAAAAATGTCGCGGCAATCAATTTCTTTTAAACGTCTCTGTCCACGTGTAAAAAACGTTGTAGAATAACAATTAATCAACGTTGAATTCGTGTGTTATTAATACGTTTTAACAACGCTCGAATCAACTTCTTTTAAACGTCTTTGTCCACGGTATTTCTACGTTAAATCCCAGTGCATACATACGTATAAAAAACGTTGTGGAATAACATGTAACAAACGTTGAATTCGTGTGTTATGGTTACGTTAAAACAACGAAAAAATGTCGCGGCAATGTCCGCGTGTAGCGTTGAATCAGACAATTACGACGTGTATTAAAGCTGGGTCTAAATCATTAGACTGAACAAACATACATGGCTAATGGTGGAATTCGAACCCACGCCGCCGAGTGACACGACTTTCGAAGCCGGCTAGACTAGACCGCTAAGCCATTTGGAGATCCTAGTGCCGTATCGCTTCCGTGACTGATTCGTAAAGCGGAATGTGGCAGTAATAAAGCCGAACCGGGGACTTTAACTTACAATAGCTACGCGCCGCCCTCACTCGTTCAATTTCCGAACTCTTTACTACCTATAGTTTCCTTCTAACATCCATATTATCATAACATCATTAAATCAATTTTTCTAATTATTACAATCCTAAGGTTATTTTCTTTGTATATACATTTCAAAAATTCTAAATTATTTATTTATAATACACATGTAATTCTAAATCGCCTATTTCTAAAAATATTTACACTAACATAAAATATTCGATAAAACACATTTAATACAGTACTCTCAATTTACTTTATTATTTACAAAATTATTTCTTTATGAAAATTTAAAAAAAATTACATGCTGCTCATGAACACCGCAGTGGAGTGGAAAGTTTAACTGGAATAAATTCTGTAACTTAGAAAATTGCCATTTGTAGCAAAATTCTTGGAACAGGTCAATTTTTATTTTTATGGCGCATATTATAAATGGATTTCTTTAACTTTTCAATTATTTGGAAGGATGAAACAATCCCTAACTATTTTTTTTTTTAATGGAAGGGTATGTTGAGTAATTTTTTTTCTTAAAGCTTGTTCAATTAGGAATACAGCTACGTTTTTATTTTTTAATTTTTCTTAAACAGTAAAAGGCGAAAAAATAAAAAATAAATTTTTGACTAGAACGATTTTAACACATCAGATGTTCAAAATGCTCGCCACCTCTCACTTGACAATACCCTAATCGATTATAAATTCCATCCCTAACAGTTTGTAACATTTCCGGCGTTACTCTCCTAATTTCATGCAGAATTTGAAGTTCTGAAGTTCTGCTATGTCGTTTGGTTTAGTCACATAAACTTTACTTTTTAAATACCCCCATAAAAAAGTCTAAAGGGGTGAGATCTGGAGATCTTGTTGGCCACTCAATCGGTCATCGGTCATCTTCTTCCTATCCACCTATTGGGAAAAACTTCAGTGAGGTAATTACGTACAATTAAAAATTTAGCGCATTGGCAGCGCCATCTATTGGCTGCACGCAACAATACGATACCATATGGAATGCTTATTTCTTCTCATCAAATAATAAAAAATGGAGTTCCTGAATTTTTGGCATTAAAAACGGTTTTAGTAAAAAAATTCTTTTTTTTGTTTTTTACCTTTTACTGCTAAAGAAAAATAAAAAAATAAAACGTAGCTGTATTCCTAATTTTTTCAACATATCCTTCCATTAAAAAAAAACATAGTTAGGGGTCGTTTCACCCTCCAAATAATTGAAAATTAAAAAGTCCCTTTGTAATACGCGCCATTAAAAATAAAATTGACCTGTTCCAAGAATTTTTTACAAATCGTAATCTTCTAAGTTACAGAATTTATTCCAGTTAAACTTTCCACTCTGTATACAGCTGTCCCCAATGAGTATTCGTGACAATATGTATGTATAATTGATTGACTATTGCGTTCTTTAGTATTTTTAATCACAGATTTTGGGCATCAAATTCAAACTAACTTAAAAAAATTTGACAGATTACGTCAACTTAAAAAGGGGTTGTGGTTGACTCGTATGTCCAAATTAGCAGTACTTTTCATACCTGTTTCGTTTCATTTCAAAGCTACCAAGCATGGAGAAGAATCTCATATTTCATAGATTTTTAGTAAAATTAGAATTCAAAGGTGTGAAACACGATAGACAATCACTGTAAAATTAAGTGTTTTCTAACGTCAACATCACGTTTTGTAACGCATATTTATTCGGTATACGTTAAAATAACGTTATAAAACGTGGGTTAAAAATTTAGTTGTAAATTATGATTTATCTAACGTATTAGTTTCGTTAATTTTTTTCTCATTTATTACGTAGAATAGTAGATGTTGAATTAACGTTGAAATGATGTGGTAATCAACGTATGGTAGATACATCGCATTTACTCATAGTATAAATCACGTCGTAAAAAGACAAAATTGTTACGCATTTATTTCACGTTATAATTACGTCCTGATCGTTAAAAAACACGTCATACAAACGTGATATAATTATGGTTGCTAATTCAACCAAAAAACAACGTTGCATTTTTCAACGAATAACGTTATTTCCACCATTACAACGTGAAATTAACGTTGAATAAACGTACATGTTTTCGCTGGGTAACATTTCTAAAGGCGGCAATTTAAAAAATTTAATTCTACATCAATAATTGTCAGAATACTAAAATCATCTCGTATTGCTAAAATTAGATTTGAATTGTCTAACTTGGGATCAGAATTTAAATTTAATAATAGTTATACATATAATGATTAGAAAATGTATTGCTTATGGCAACGAAAATATGTCACTTTGAATTTCTTAATGCAATTCCGCTTCGAACTTGAAGCAATGAAAAAATTTTATGGTATAATTTATAGAAATCATTTTCACGAATCATCTTTAAAAATTATAAAAACAAGACTGGATTTACTAAAGAAGCTGTACCATCTATTTGTAAGAATTTTTTTCTAAATCTTACTTCACTATATCATTTTATGGTTTGTTTAAATTTTGAAGTTAATTATTAAGAATATTTAGCAGAAAACAATTATAAGGAGATCCAGGTAGATTCCATATCCACACAGCAAATTTTAGGTTTGCAATATCAAAACAATGTCTACACATGTCTACATATAAGCAGCTCTAAAAAAGGAAATTAAAGATACAAAAATTATACAAAAAAAAAAACCTCCGAGAAATCAACCTATTAATAAGCATAATTTCTCCTAATAATTGTCTTTAAAATTTAAAAGACTTAATGAGAAGTATTCAGAAAATTTTAATAAGGTTAAAGAATTAAAGGAACAATTGGATAAACAATCTACTAAATTAAATTTTATTCATTATATGGAGAATATGTACCACTTCTTTCAAGTACACAATAGGTCTGTTCGTACAGCATTTCTAACTAGTTTGAAACTGTCAAATATATTCGGCGTATGCTTCTGACAGTTTTGGACTAGTCAGAAGCTACTGCACGAACAAACCTAATATTTCAAACCGAACACTATATTCATTCTTTGAATAGCAGTGTTGCACCATGTTGATGTTACAGATGAAAGATTATATTGGTTAGAAGTCACATTGCAACATTACATTGATGATATCCAAAAAAGTTCAGCAAATGCAGGTATTCAAGGACTGTCTACAAAAACGGCTCTTGGTTTACAATTTACAACCTCTGTATTAAATTTCTTTTGCAACAAATCAGATTTTATTATGTATTGACATATTCATAGTTCAGATGCAGTGGAACCCATATTTTCTCATGTTCGTCTTAGAAGTGGTTCAAATGACATGACTGAAGTCAGAGTAGCAGAATATGCACTTCAGCAAACTTAATATTGCGGATTCGTCAAAGCTTTGACATCTGCTAACATTGCTGATAATATGTATAGATTACACGAGTCGGGCAAATTTCAAACCGTTACCTGCAGAAGAACAAAAAGTTAAGGAAGAGTTATTTCATATTTTAAAACTTCAAGTTCGAAACGTATCTTTAAAAATATTACCTGACGACAGTATTTACTTCGCTTCTGTGGCATTCTTAGGTGGTTACATAATTAAAAATAGAGACGACAAATTTCACTGCAATACTTGCTTAGAACCTCTTCTTTCTTTTCTGATTCCTTGATGAAACTTATTATAATTCAGGACAGAGGAAGTTTAAACTATCCTAGTAATAAATTTGTCGGAATTATTAAGCAATTAACGATAATATTCCTGAAATGTTACCTCTCTTGGAAAATACAAAAACCTGTGCACAACTATTTGAAATTCTATGTCCTGTACTTCAACAAAATACAATTTTTGCTTGTAGCAATCACAAAAGACAAATATGCAACAGTAGAGAAACCTGTTCTCGATAATACAAGTATAGATAAAACAGATTTTTTGAAGAAACATGTTTAAATTTAATCTTACAAGCAGAAAAATTCTGAAACTGTTACATTTGACAGCTCACTGAACTAACAATTTTCGCCAGAGAGGTCACTAGTCACCGTATGAATCTGTAAATTTCCTGGAACAATTTCAACAATGAAAAACCGCCAATTGAAACGGCCATATAAGCGTTAGCTTATTAATGGAGTCGGCCATGCTTGGAGTTAATATACCCAACAATTGGTTGAAAAGCGGTAGTGATTTTTTTATAACTATCCTTGTCGCACATTCTTCTCATCTAGGGATAAAAAACAGTTGGAAATATTATTTGAAGTAACGTTTGTCAAAGTTACTGTCAGTGGTTAAGAAAATTGAGTTTAAATATCGCATCCCAATCTTTTATCGCATAACATTTAATGATTCCGTCTTTTTCGTAAAAGAAAAATTCTGCACTTCTTAAAATAACAACTTTTTGATTGGTAAATAACTTAACTAGACATAACCTAATACACTTTTAAATTGAAATCGATTTGGTTTTTCACATCCTGTATTTTCAGACCTGTGTTGAAACTGAAATTTTCAATTTTTATCTCCAAGTTTTCTATTTGTTTCCTAGAAAGTTCCATTTCTTCCTTGATTTCTTTCTTTATATTTTCTTTAATTTTCTCCATTTGTTCTTTTATTCCTTTCAGGAAAGCAACCTCGAAATCAAATTTTTCCAAATCTTTTCCTTCTTCTCTGAGAGTCTGTTCAAGCCGTTCTTCTAAAACAGTTTTCTTTTCAGAAGTATCCCTCTCTCGTCCAATTCATCACGCAGTTCCTTCACTTTCAGTTCAACAAGCTTCATTTTCGATTTTTGAAAATTTCCGCTTCCACCGATTTGTTACGACTTGGGGGTTCACAAATTATAATCGTTGTTTATTTTAAAAACACTATGACCCGGTATTTCACTCACAGTTTAACTTTAATCTTCAGTTTATTCCCATAGAAACAATTGTTTTGATAATTGTTACTATGGGAATAAACTGAAGGTTAAAGTTAAACTGTTACTGAAATACCGGGCTTTTATGTTTACGATCGCTTAATACAATGTATATGTCGTGCTCACTTAGTGAAATCGACCATTTCATGAAACGGATATCCACTTCATGAAACGCATCCGCTTACTGTAATATCATTTATCTACGACCACCACTGTAAATGACGAATTACGTACAACACATAAATTAAGTAAGCGGGTATTTACAAACGTCGTGCGTAAAATAAGAAGAACGCACAACGCACCTACTTTACCCACATTTGCAGTTAGATCTACGTAGCCGCATCACATTAGATTGACAGTCGTCGAAATTGCAAGTGTCATTACTGATTACTTTGAAGGTAATTTTTGTGGTGGTAGATAAAGTATAGTACAAAACTCGAGTTGTAAAGCAATTACGCACTTGTGGAATTACTTGCATTCGCCGCTGCGCGGCTCATGCGCAACTTTTCCACCGTGCGTAATTTGCTATTTACAACTCTCGATATGTACTATATACTATTGTATTCACTATCATCACAAAGTAGGTATTTTGTCCTTTTCCTGAAACGGAGCAAGTTTTTGTGCTATTCGTGAAATTAATTACAATTTCATCAAGTGGATGGGCGATTTCGCTCTTTTCATGTAATGGTCACAGGCGATTCTACATAAACTGTGCATTTCATGAAATGAATAAGAGATCTGTTACAGTCCGATTTTTCGTTAGCGTGTTCGACGTTGAATTTATAATAATTAACTAAATTTTAATTTGAAAGGCGGATTTGGTCGCGTATTTCGTATTTTAGGTTGGTAATTTAGTCGTTAGATGTCGTGGGCATGCTGCCGATTAAGGTCTAGATCGTTGGCGATAGATTCTTCTAGAACCTTAAGGTGGAAGTGACGTTTTTTGAAATACACGTTTCTTATTGGTGGATGCGGCGTACAAGAAGGAAGGGTATGATTCGGCCATGTTT
>JAUPFK010000025.1:0-10000 GCA_033060865.1 Dorcus hopei
AGAAAAAGTAGCTCTACGAGATGCAATAATAAAAAATATACAGAGCCATTTAAAAAATAATAGTTGACAGTCGTTTGACCATGAAGGTAATTTTAAAAAAAAGTTTTACTAACCACACTTTATAGAGTTTTTAGTCTCATTTCATTTGCCTCTTTGTTTTTTAAAATTAGTCCATAAATAAAGGAGTTATGGCTTGGGGCGTTTTTTGTAAGACACCCTGTATATATATACATACCTATGTAGGTGGAGAGAATCATGTTGTGCAAGTTGACGAAAGTGTTTTAACAAAACGGAAACATAATGCTGGTCGTGCAGTGCCTGCTAAATGGGTTTTCGGATTATTTGACACCACTACAAAGCAAGGACTAGTCCAATTCATACCTAATCGCAATTCTGACACTCTCGAACAAATTATATTAAAGTATGTCCGTCCAGGAAGCGAAATCTGGAGTGATTGCTGGCGTGGTTATTCGAACTTGTCACGATTAGGAGGTGTCTCACCATATATTCATAAAACAGTGAATCACTCCAGGAATTTCATTGATCCTGATACTGGAACTTGCACCAACTCTATCGAAGGATACTGGTCTTCATTAAAAGGCTTCTTTAGGAGGCTTGGTGTTATGAATTCACCATATATAAGTGAATACGTTGATGTTTTCATGTGGCGTCGTCTCTACTGTAATCAACAAGACAGCTCTCTTATCATGCAAGCAATAACCAGACACATATCTGAAAAATACCTTTTTTAATAAATTGAGTTTTTAGAATGTTGTTTTGGTTAGTTTATAAAGTTTTTGGCCTTTAATTAAAATATTTAGATTTCTTTAACTTGTACTTTTGTTTAACTAGCGTATGAAAGTTACTTCTTAAATACATATAGGAAAACACAAAAAAAATTTCCTACCTTTGAATTGTATTTATATCCAAAGGTTTCCCATCTTTTAAAATATATATTTCCACACAAAAGTTTCCCTGCTTTTAAAATGTACTTGCAAACAAAATGTAATTACTCACAAAAATTTGCCTTCCCTTAAAATATATTTGCACAAAGGTTTCCTTTCCCTTAAAATGTGTTTTAAGGTTTTCCCTTGCTTAAAATTTATTTTCATACTAAATTTTCCCTTCCCTTAGAATGTATTTGTACACAAAGATTTCCCTTCCATTAGAATGTATTTTAGGTCTTCTATTTCTTGAAATTTATTCTCACATAAAGGTTTCCCTTCCCTTAAATTGTATTTACACACAAAAGTTTGTGAACCAACCTTATTACTTAATTATTCATTATTATTATTTCCTTTCCCTTAAAAGGTGTTTTAGGTTTTCCCTTTCTTAAAATTTATTTTCATACTAAATTTTCCCTTCCCTTAAAATGCATTTGCACACAAGGATTTTCCTTCCCTTAGAATGTATTTTAGGTTTTCTATTTCTTCATATTTATTTTCATACAAAGGTTTCCCTTTCCTTAAATTGTATTTACACACAAAAATTTTTAAACCAACCTTATTACTTAATTACTCACAAAAATTTGCCTTGCCTTACAATATATTTGCACAAAGGTTTTCTTTCCCTTAAAATGTGTTTTAGGTTTTCCCTTTCTTAAAATTTATTTTTGTATTAAATTCTCCCTTCCCTTAAAATGTATTTTAGGTTTCCCTTTTCTTAAAATTTATTTTTGTACAAAGATTTCCCTTTATTTAAAATGTATTTAAAGATTTGTACACACAGATTTCCCTTCTTTTAAAATATATTTTAGCTTTTCTTTTTCTTAATTTCTTTTTATGTACAAAAGTTTCCCTTCCCTTAAAATGTATTTACACACAAAAATTTGCCTACCCTTAAAGTACATTTGTGCACAAAGGTTTCCCTTCCCTTAAAATGCATTTTAGATTTTTATTTTCTTCAAATTTATTTTCGTACAAAAGTTTCCCTTCCCTTAAAATGTATTTACACACAAAAATTTGCCTACCCTTAAATTACATTTGTATATATAGGTTTCTGTTCCCTTAAAATGTATTTACATATTTTGCCTACCCTTAAAGTACATTTGTGCACAAAGGTTTCCCTTCCCTTAAAATGCATTTTAATTTTTCTTTTCTTCAGATTTATTTTCGTACAAAGGTTTCCCTTCCCTTAAAATGCATTTTAGATTTTTATTTTCTTCAAATTTATTTTCATACAAAAGTTTCCCTTCCCTTAAAATGTATTTACACATAAAAATTTCCCTTCCCTTAAAATAAGTTAAAATAAATTAAAAAAAAGTTTCTCATGTCTCAAAATGTCTTTACACACTTCGTTCCCTTTAACAGTAGATTTAAAAAATCACCCACATACTACATGCAATTTTATTACGAAGCTTTTCTTTTGTAATTGAAATGATTGTTTATGGATACAAATGTGCACAAATTTAAAGACATGATTGATTATAAAAAAGATTTACCCGTTAGTGCTTCTTATAAGCATTACTTTTTTGCTCAATTCTCGATTTGTTGCTAAGAACAAAGTGTATTAAGGTAACATCGCCTGTTCTCGACCACCATTCAACTACTGCCAGTTGGCTGTCCAGTTACATAAACAATTTTAAAATAGCCAATTAATAAACTTTAGATTTTATTTAAATCTGCTCCCATTTCAACCACTTATGCAATCCAAAACTTATTGATTGACTATTTTAAAATAGTGTTTATGTAAGTGGATGACCAACAAACTAGTAGTGGTCGGCTAACAGGCACAGTTACCCTAGGCTATCTAGTTAGCCTAGAAAACAAAAAAAAAACATTTTAGTCATACTAACCTATTTTTCTCATGCACTGTTTTTGAAAAATGCCTTCAAGAGACACTGTAGAAGCTTGGAATTCTGTTTGCGAGTTCATAAACATCTCTTCATTAAACATGCAACGAATTTTAAGAGAAAAATTTTACTGTGGTCCACTAAGCTACAGAGATAGAGTATACATAGCAGCATTTAGTTTTGGTAATGGAATTTCTCCATCGATATTAGAAAGAGCATTGAAAATTAATACAAATGCAACCCCAGCAAAGATAAGAAAAATTATCGATCTATATAAATACTGGAACTTCGAAGGAGAGACAGAAGCTATACATAGAGAAAGGCGTGATAGATATTATTATTATGACGTTATTAGAAAAAGATTATTAACACTAAATGGAGAACTCTATCAGGCACCACGTGTAAACAGAAACACATAACTAAATTTTTACAAAATTTTGTTACACTAATTTATAAATATATTCTGAAAAATATTTAGGCTTCTTTCTAACTGGACACTACTGCTGCGCTTATAAATGTTTAATTTGTGCATTTAAAAGACAACAAACCAACTATATCTATATCCACTATAACCATTGTACCACCTCCTTCAACGACTACAAATTTATAACGGATTTTAGAAAGGAGAGGAGGAGGTCGAGGGGTGCTGCGCTTATTTGATTGTCACGAACAAAAGGTGCGTTTTATTGCAACGTTCGCGTCAGCCGGTAGAAGTAAAACGTCGTTTTATTGTGCTGCTGGTGTCCACTGGTGGCAACTTTCTCTACCGTCGTTCAAAACGGTAGAACACGGTAGAGAGGGTCGGGATTTATCATTTCAATTTGAATCCATCAATTCGTCTTCAATGACTCTTTGCTGTTGTAAAAATCGAGCTATTATCGGAAACGGTATTTCACCGTTTTCCATTATTCCGTTAAATCAAGACGAAATAGTACCACTTTGACAGCTGAAGGTTAAAGGGTAACTATTACCGTTTTATTGTAACGCATCTACTGGCGTATACTTTTGCCACCGGTAGTGCACAATAAAACGCAGCTAAAGATACCAACTAACCAACTTAATAACATCGAAAATACCTACATAAAACATTCAAACATAACCTAGAAACCGTAACTTTTAAAAGGCGATAATTCCGAAATTTATGGATAATCCGCAAATTTTATTGCAGAAATACATTCAGTGCAAGGTAAACTAACTACTTATGTCAAAGAAAACTTTGAGCGTTTATGGACATATTCTTTACCAGACCCAAAAGGTGTAAATTATTATTCTGGGGTTTAAAAAATCTACTTTACTATTCATTACATTCTGATTGATTAAAAAATAGAACACTTACCTACTGGGTAACTTTCTGCAATAATTCAGATTTCAAGAGATGAGGGTCAAATATAATTTGTTTGCTAGTTAGCCAAGTTTGAATGTCAGCTTTTTTCCAAGTTGGAGTGCGTTTAGATTCTCAGTGTAAACATTCCGAATGGTGTGTGACGTAGAAATATACGTCACACCTTCTCTTCCTATCCTTTTATCCACTTTTATGAACGCTTGTGGTGTGTGTAACCCCGCGCATGCGCATTTATTTTATATGGACTATAGACGCTGAATTATGTAAATATATCGCAGCAGATATTACACTGATAGCCACTATTACTGTTTCTATTTTCATTACTTTTGTAAGTTAAAATAAAACCATTGTTAAAACTTACAATTTCGAACGTTACAACGTAAACACGTCTAATGCGCAAGTCACACACCAAACGCCGCAGTAAAAAGAAGGATGAAAAGTGCGTCGTGCGGACGAAATTTCAGAACGGTGCGAGTGTACGTACTGGGATGTGACGTCAGAAACATCCTACTTTTCGAACGAATGGTGCGCGTCCGGGCGTACTTTCTAAACGCACTCCTGTAGTTGGAACTTTATCTTTTATTACACTATGGTATGAAGCATTATCCAGATGGTTCCTCTAAGTTTGGAATTAATTTATTTTCAAACCAGTGTAAGGAATTGTCACTATTCATTTCGCCATGGTAAACTGAGGATTTGTTTTTAGTGGAGAAAATTAATTCTGCACCTTGGATAAATCCATTTTCATTCCCAGCATGAAGAATAACAAACCTACAATAAAAGAATATTATATTAATTTAACTTGAAGGCTTCCGCGGCCGTCGTCCATGTTTGAATTGGCTTCCGGTTGGAGCCGCGTCACGTTGACTTCTTCTACTGCCGACGTTTCGTTCTCCATTGCAGAAGAACTTCCTCAGGGCTGCTGCTGCTGCTGGTGGTGTTGCTGCTGCTTCTCGTGGGTCGTTGAGACTCAACGACCCACGAGAAGCAGCAGCAACACCACCAGCAGCAGCAGCAGCCCTGAGGAAGTTCTTCTGCAATGGAGAACGAAACGTCGGCAGTAGAAGAAGTCAACGTGACGCGGCTCCAACCGGAAGCCAATTCGAATATTATATTTCTAGATATATTCCTACATAAAAGTTCTCTGAACTAACCTTTTACTTTCAACTTTAGTAGTCTTCACTGTTCTAACATCTTTATCTTGCATGAATGTCCAACTGTTCCGTCTTGAAATATCCAAGTTTCATCTAGGTAGACGAACTGATAGGTTCCTTCATCTTTATTGTCCATGTAAGAACGTAAAAAAATTACTCTTTTGAAAGCGACATTACTCAGTTCCTTTAAACCTCTCCGTGGATCATCTTTGCGCCATTTGAAGCCAATTTGTTTCAATACCTTCCAAAGGGAGTTGGTTACAATTTTTATGAGAAATTAAATTAAACTCATCCAATCTTACGATATTCATTAAAATTTATTAATTTTAAAAAAGGAAACCCTTAATACATAAATGAAGGTAAGATTTTACAAATTTCATAGTTATTTCCTATTTTCTTTTTTTATGTTTGAAACGTGTTCCGATTTTCGCAACTTCCATTCGGAAGCCGATGTCGGATGCCAGCATTCGCAGCGGTTCGGTGGCCGCAGTAATATCCGGAAGCAACCAGGTTTTTCTTTTGCTGATTTTTTTATATTTAATTTTGTCGCTTACTTCTCTTCTCATTTAATTATGAGTTTAGTAATTTTTGAATCTGCGGAAATACATTTTTGGCTAAAACAAAAGAGAATAACCAATAATTAATTAATTCATTTATTTATTTTTTTGTATCACAAAATCTTTTAACCGGACACTAAATCGCGCACTATACACTTAACGTTTCGCAGTCGTTCGACAGCTTCGTCAGAAGTGAAAAATATAAACATGTTGTCAAAATAAACAAGGTTGTCAACGGAAACTGAAAAAGTAACTTGATTTTTTTTATTATTATCTAAAAATAATTTGAACATTATAAATGTTAAAAAATTGACAGATAATAAAAAAAAATCAAGTTACTTTTTCAGTTTCCGTTGACAACCTTGTTTATTTTGACAACATGTTTATATTTTTCACTTCTGAAGCTGTCGAACGACTGCGAAACGTTAAGTGTATAGTGCGCGATTTAGTGTCCGGTTAAAAGATTTTGTGATACAAATTTCATCGGACAAGAACCAACTTTAAATATTCTTTTGTATATACAGGCTGTCTTACGAAAAACGCCCCAAGCCGTAACTCCGTTATTTATAGATTAATTTTAACAAACAAAAAGGCAAATAAAATGAGACTAAAAGTACTATAAGGTGAGTCCAGTTTCAATTTTTTTAAAAATTACCTTCAAGGTCAAATGACTGTCAACTTTTATTTTTCAAATGGCTCTGTATATTTTTTATTATTATATCTGGTAGAGATTTTTTTTCTAAATCCAATGATGTGCAACACTTTGACATTTAAAAATATTTTCGTAAAGAAAAATGAACTAGTCTATTACGCAAAACGTGCTTTTCATAAAAATGTTAAAGTTTGTCGTGAAAACAATGTCACTGAGCGTTATTTTTCACAGTTGTTTCAAGTTGTCAAGTTATTCTCTTTGTATGATTCATTGTTTCCTAAAAAGCCGATTATGGATAATACTCCGTTGATTGACTTACTCCAAGCATATTTTGAATGCAATAAAAACACAAGCACTGCGTCTCTATAGACCGGGATTTTTCCCAAAGCAACTTACACAGTTGTAGACTTAATTTTAATTATTTCATTAATGTTTTCTGTAATGCTTGATTGCTGTTTTTATTGCATTCAAAGTGTACTTGCAATAAGTTAGTCAGGTGATTGTTATCCATAATCGGCTTTTTAGGAAACAATAAGTCGTACAAGTAGAAGAATTTGATAGTTTAAAACATCTGTGAAAAATAACCTCAGTGACATTGTTTTCACGACAAACTTTAACATTTTTATGAAAAGCACGTTTTGCGTAATAGACTAGTTCATTTCTTTTTTACGAAAATGTTTCCTAAATATCAAAGTGTTGCACATTATTGGACTTAGAAAAAAAATCTCTACCAGATATAATAATAAAAAATATACAGAGCCATTTGAAAAATAAAAGTTGACAGTCGTTTGACCTTGAAGGTAATTTTTAAAAAAATTGAAACTGGACTCATTTTATAGCACTTTTAGTCTCATTTTATTTGCCTTTTTGTTTGTTAAGATAAGTCCATAAATAACGGAGTTATGGCTTGGGGCGTTTTTCGTAAGACAGCCTGTACATATTTACAATTATTTACAATAATATTATAAATAATTAAATTCATTGAGCTTATTCTAATATTTTATCTGAAGTAAAATAATTGAACTGATTGTGAAGACTCTGTAAACCATAACGAAGCTTCCTGATGGTACAAATTTTTTTTGATGTCATTAATTTTCTTAAATGCTGAGAGAGTTTTCTTTACACATTAAGAAATTACAAATTGTTGAGATTTCTCAATATATCAACTTGAATGCTGAAAGCCTGAAAGGGCTATCATTTACTTTAAATACTTACCAGGTTTCCAAATCTCCCCTTATTTATATAAATTTAAAGATTTGGTGGCGCTGAAATTATTTGAATTTCAATTTTCTTTATGAGACCCATTGCCCTGTGCTCCCGAGAAATGAGACCCGGTGGCGACGCATTCATAAATACTTAAATATATTGTAGATTAAAAAAGTCGCGACAATGCACATTACCTCCCTTACAGCTGTTAACACTAATACAACGTTTTGAACACAAACCAACGCTCACGGACCAAATGTAAAATAATCAAATGGCAGCGGTGACGTTTGTCAACATTGCAATTTATTGCCAAAAAACTTTTCAAACGGACGGTCTATTTTCACGTAAGAATATGGTTGCATTCGGAGCTGATAGTTGGCATGACTGATTGTTGTGTTGATGACGCACAACGGAACTTATGGCCGTATGCATAGGGTGCGTTTCGTTTGCGCGCTCACACGCTTTAAGCGCTTACGCTTACAAGCGCTGTTTTCTGTTGTTTCCTTTGGTGTTTAGTCGCTTAAGCCGTTATACGCAAAGGTGTTTCTTTTGACTTTTGTTTGCACAACGAATTCATAACCTCAAAAATATAACTTCAATAGTGAAATTGTTTCAATCATAGCTGCTGTAGCTATTTCTAAAGTGTAATGTTTGTTTATAACCTAATTATGATTAGCTGATCTCCTCATATGCATCTTACACGTTCCATTTGGAACATAAGCGCTTACACTTTTGCTGCTCTATCTCGATGAAATAAGCGATTGTGAGCGAAGACTATGACGTCATAATGACGTTACTATTTCGTCAGCCGGCGCATTGTGAGCGTTTGCAAAGCCAAAGGGAACGATCTAGGGTGCGTTTCATTTGCGCGCTCACATGCTTTGAGCGCTCATAAGCATTGCTTAAATCGTTCCCTTTGGCTTTGCAAACGCTCACAAAGCGCCAGCTGACGAAATAGTAACGTCATTATGACGTCATTGTCTTCGCTCACAATCGCTTATTCCATCGAGGTAGGGCAACAAAAGCGTAAGCGCTTATGTTCCAAATGGAACGTATGAGATGCGTATGAGGAGATCAGCTAATCATGGTCAGGTTATAAACAAACATTACACTTTAGAAATAGCTACAGCAGCTATGATTGGCTCAATTTCACTATTGAAGTTATATTTTTGAGGTTATGAATTCGTTGAAGTCAAAAGAAACACCTTTGCGCATAACTGCTTAAGCGACTAAACGCCAAAGGAAACAACAGAAAACAGCGCTTGTAAGCGTGAGTGCTCAAAGCGTGTGAGCGCGCAAACGAAACGCACCCCTAAGCAATGCTTATGAGCGCTCAAAGCATGTGAGCACGCAAATGAAACGCACCCATAGACAAATCTCAAGGTGGACTTGATACTTAAAGCTAACTTCATATCAAATTGTGCGCCGTATAGTTACATTGTTCAAAGTAAAGGTTTACTTTGGCTTAAGTCTAAAGATTTGTCTGTGCATACGGCCATTAGAAAATAAGACCTATACAATTGCTTGCCAACGAAGCAGAAAGTGGTGGCATTATTGACTACTGACTTATGCCGCGGGCACATTTGCATTTAATGTAACGCCTAACGTGATTTTTAACATCTAATTTGACATAAATCTGCGGTTACACTTAAGTTTAATATCAAATTACTCGTTATAAATTTGTTTTCTTTTCCATATTATCATATCACAAGTAAAAACTACACCAAACTAGTCAAATTAGACTTTGAAAATTAGGCGTGACGTTAAACGTTAACGTGGCCGCACCGTCACTGAGGCTGCGCTGCATATAAAAAGTGAGCAAATAAAAATCAGATTAGAGTAGGCGGTGCAAAGAAAATGTATGTCTGTGATTAACTGAATTAATTAATGTAATACATTCATGGACTGTCAAATTTATTGACTTTTCATTTAATCACAGACATACATTTTCTTTGCACCGCCTGCCCTAATCTGATTTTTAGTTGCTCACAGGTTATATTGCAGCAAATCAAACCGTGAAAGAAATAATGTGGTTGAAAAGTTTAATTAACCCTGCGTTTAATACATGGGCGTCGTTGTCAATTTCGTTTAATACGTTGATGGGGAAGCAGAATCCAGCGTAGGAAAATATCCCAGCAGAGGCCAAGGAAAACTGTGTTCGTTCCACAAAGGAGACAACCGAGCAGCGATGCCAGTGAGGTTATGAAAATTTCCTTAGACCTCCCTCCAATCAAAGCTGCGTTGACGTGGGCGCGTTCGTACATCGTCAATTGCCGCTATTCCAATTTCAGTTGAACG
>JAUPFK010000026.1:0-20000 GCA_033060865.1 Dorcus hopei
TGCGAATATCTTGACAATTGGGAGAAATTACAGGATACCAAATTACCTTATAAAAGTGGTTTTTTTAATAAAATTAATCAATCTCACATTTCGGACGACGAATACGAACATGCGTTGAACGTATGGAATACCTTCGATATTCAAAATTTACAAGAATATGCAGAGCTGTATTTGAAAACGGATGTCTTGCTGTTAACGGACATCTTTGAAAATTTTAGAACAACATGTTTACAAACTTATCAGTTAGATGCCTTACATTATTATACAGCGCCAGGTTTAGCTTTCAACAGCATGCTGAAGACAACTTCCATTACCTTAGAATTATTAACAGACATAGATATGTTAATGTTTATCGAAAAAGGTATCAGAGGTGGAGTTTCTCAGTGTTCAAATCGTTATGGTAAAGCGAATAACAAGTACATGGACTATTTTAACATTGATGAACCGTCTTCGTATTTAATGTATTTTGATGTTAACAACTTATACGGTACAGCCATGTGTTTACCTTTACCTTTCGCGCAGTTTGAGTGGATTGATCCTTATTCGATAGACATTATGAACGTGTTGGACGATGCTGAATTTGGCTACATTCTGGAATGGGATTTACACTATCCCGAAGAAGTATTTGAAGAACATAAAGATTTACCGCTTTGTCCTGAACGTTTAGTACCACCGTGTTCGTCTTCAAAAATTCCTAAATTATTAACCACTTTATTTGATAAAAAACAATACATTATTCATTATAGAAATTTAAAACAGGCAATCCAGTTAGGATTGAAAGTTGAACGAGTATTAAGAGTATTAAAATTTAAACAGTCGAATTGGATGGCATCGTACATAAATTTAAATAATGATTTGCGTAAAATAAGTAAAAATGATTTCGAGAAAAATTTCTATAAATTAATGAACAATTCAGTATTTGGAAAAACTATGGAAAACGTTAGGAAATATAAAGATGTAAAACTGGTTACTAAATGGGAAGGCCGTTACGGAGCAAAGTATTACATATCGAAACCAAATTTTCATAGTTGTACGATTTTCGATGATGACATGGTTATCATCGAAATGAAACGATTAGATATCAAATTTAATAAACCTGTATACGTAGGCTTTACCATACTAGATCTTTCGAAAACGTTTCTGTACGATTTCCATTACAATTACATCAAAAAGAAATTTAAGGAAAGCGCTAAATTACTTTATACCGATACCGACTCATTAATTTATCACTTTTTAGTCGAAGACATTTATGATCACATTAAAGAAGACATTTCAAAATTCGATACATCTGATTATTCACCCACTATAGGTACGGTTTTTCTGACGCGTCAGATGCATGCGGCGGACGCAGTACTGCTGACGCAATGCGCTGCTACAATGAAATCTTAATGCAACCGTTTCTTCTCATGCGTCAACCAGCTGCGTCTGTTGCGGCTGACGCAGGGCCATGCGTCAGTACCCGTCGAAGAGCAGTATAGACGCAACCGCAGTCACTAAACAATAACGTCAACATGACTGCTGCATCTCAAAAATTAATATTTTCGCATTGTGAAGATGAACAATTAGTGGAATATGTGGCAAAATTTCCATGTCTGTATGATCTGTCGAACCCCGTGTTCAAAAATCAAATAGTAAAGGACAATGCGTGGAAAGAAATAGGGGAATATGTCCTGAACTCCTGAATACTTACCGCAATGTTATGGCTAATTTTCCATCTGGACTTACAGGATTAGGATATCTATTTGAGGAATCTTTCCTAATGTCTTCTTTAATCAGATCAAGGATGTAATTAAATTCTGAATTAAACTGAACAATGTTGAGTCTGAAAAATTCACGAAATTCCTTTTCGTCATTCATTAAATGACGGCTAATCAGAGTAACAAAATAGCCTTCCTGAAGTCTTGTTTGAAAGATTCGATGCACTTCCGCATTTCTTTCACGCATATACTGTAATAAAATCTCTTCATTCTCATTTTCTTCCATCAAACAATCCGTCAGCGGTTGCGGCATTAGCCGCACCAGAAGAAACACGCTAGCTTGCGTCAAACGCGTGCGTCAGCCCTACTGCGTCCGCCGCATGCGTCTGACGCGTCAGAGAAACCGTACCTTAACAGGTATCAAATACCTCTTCGAAATAAAAAAGTTTTAGGATTAATGAAAGATGAGAATAACGGAATATTAATGTTGGAATTTATCGGACTCAGGTCAAAAATGTACGCAATAAGAATTGAAAATTATAATGTCATTAAAAAAGCAAAAGGTGTGAAAAATTCAGCACTTCGTTCGATTTCGTTTGAAAACTATTACCAAGCTCTGTTCAATAATTCTACTCAGGAAACTACACAATACCTCATCAGATCACAAAAACATGAGGTTTTCACGATTGAGCAAAGAAAAATTGCCCTAAGTCCATTCGATGACAAAAGAATAATCAATTTCATTTACACTGATACGTTTCCCTGGGGTTACAAAAAAATCAAAAAATGAATAACTTTTTATCTGAAAACTAACTTATGAACAGTTTCAATTATTTCACTTCTGCAGAACGATTTTACCCGTAAGTTTTTCATTTGTTTTATTTGTACAATTATTTTTTTTTCCTATTTGTAGCCACAAACCATAAACAGCAGTTAAAATTTATGAAAGCTGTCCCACACGCTTTTACACCCACGAAAGGATCGGCGAAGGCAGCCGGCTATGATTTACGCAGCGCCTACAATTATTTGGTACCTGCGAGAGGAAAAGAAATTATAGACGTCGGCATCAAGGTTCAACTTCCCGAAGGTTGTTACGGTCGCATAGCGTCAAGGTCGGGACTGGCATTAAGACATTCTATAGACGTTGGTGCAGGTGTCATCGACGAAGATTACCGCGGAATAATAAAAGTCGTCCTGTTTAATCATTCCGACGTACCGTATGAGATAGTGTGCGGTGATCGCATCGCTCAGTTGATCTGTCAACGAATTTACTATCCTGAATTAGAAGAAGTCACAGAATTATCATCAACAGCTCGAGGTGACAGCAGTTTCGGATCGACTGGTATTCGATAATAATAATAATGAGTTCCTATTGCAAGATATGTAAAATGTATTTTTGTTTTTGTAAAAATTCTATTGTAAACCATCAATATGCTGCAATAGGAGAACCAATAAAAAAGAAACAATTTATAAAATTAAAACCGATAACAAACAGCAGCAAGGAAAATAGCGATTTATATTGTAATGAAAAAATATTCAAAAGCCCTAAACAATTATAACGTTTAAATGTAATTAGAATGTTTGTTATTAATTAGTAAACTTATCTAAATATTGTATAAAAAAACACACTACTACTAGTATCAAAGATAACAATGAAAAAACACCATTGAGTAAGAGTCCGTTTTTAGAATTCCTACAATGTAATGAAAAGATTTCACAATCAAGCTCTGAAGAAAACCTTATCCGAAAAGAAAAAAAATAACTATTTGAGTGGTGGAAATGATTATATGTATAAATTAGCTTCAGCGATTCATTCATTATATAAAAATATGGCTGAGTACAAAGTTTGCGTTGTATCCCGAGCGCATTCCGCTTATCAATTATTTGGTAATCGACAACTGGTCATTCGCATATGTGCTACGTGTGAAAGATTCTGGAATGTCGAAAGAAGTGACTGTTTACGTCTGATGGAATTCGATACGGTGTGGTCAACCGAAGATAGGCATCAAATAAACGTAAATCGAATCTCTCGCTTCAATAACATCGGAAACTGTTTCGCATGTAAAAAAGATCTGTACGATATTATCGAATCAGAATTTTGTATTTGTAGTTTTAGTGACTCAGATTCTGATGAAACTGAACTTAAACCTGTAACAAGTACTTCATCATGTAACATGTGAATATCATCTTTTTTAAATTTCTTATTTGTAAAAATTGTAACATTTGTTATTAGAACAAGCGTGAAATAAAATATTACATTCTAACGAGAAGCGTCTTATCAGTTTCCTGATCCCTCGTCTGACCTAGCGTCTCTTATCGTTTTACGTGACCTCTCGTCTGACCCCTCGTCTGACGTTCGAACATAGATTCCTAAAAATCTACATTTTTGCTTTTTTTTAATCAGTAAGCAATTTAAAAAAAAACAGACACGAACAGGTATCACCTGCAACAGGTATCGCAAAAATTTTGTTAAAACCTGCTAAACGTGACGCGCTTAAGAAATACCGCTCGTACTAGGAGAGTACAACGGTCAGCACGCCGCACGCTAGGCGACCTTTACGTCAACGCAAGAACTACCGACAGGAGAAAAAAATCTCTTGCGACCTCCTCTGGTCATTGACGACCGGTCTCTTTGAGAACAAACAAAAAAAATTCTTCAGCGACCACCTCTGGTCATTGTCAACGGTCTCTCTTTCGCCTCTTCACAAGAACCACCAAAAAAATCCTCAGCAACCTCCTCTGGTAAAATTACGTCATTGAAGACAAGTCTTCAGCTACAAGAACCAAAGGGGTTACTTTATCTGCATGAAAAACCACCCCTCAATTACTTCTTCAGCACTAAAGACAACCCCTAAACATGGGGATGACCTTCAACGGTGGTCACTTCGGATGGACATGCCATCGAAGTGTCCCAGGATCCCTCTAGTATTACTACTAACTACATCTGTACCAAAAATCTTTTTCGTGGAATTAAAAATAAATAAAATATGAATAAATAAATTAGTGGCTGCAAATGGCAGTTTTTAGACAAAATGTTAAATATCTCAAGAACGGTTACGTTTAGGTATAGGCAATGGTATACAAAAAATGTGTAGAATTTTATGGGCAATCCAAATTTGGTTTCATATATAGAGCATGCCATTTGAAATAAAAAAGTTGTGTCCGGCACCACTGTTTTGATTCACTCTGTATAGATGAACATAATTTTGTGTTGTAGATCTCTTAAATTAAAAAAGAAATTGTGTTTCTTTTTTTTGTATCTTCATTAGTTATGGAGATATGGCCCGAGAACACACTGTTGGGACACCTGTATAATTACAAGTTAAACTTTTTTTTCTAATTGAAAAGAGAATTTCTCTTTAGAAAAGGTATTTCAAAAGGGAATTCGAAGTCTAACGAGTTGGCAGCACTGTCTGAGCGTAAACGCAATGATCTGATAAAGGGTAGATGCACAGTGCCTTATGTTTCCTGATTCTCGATTGATATCAGTATGTAAGTGAAATAGCGAATATCTGTGAGTAATTTTAGCTCATTACGCAACAAGGATTCCACTCAAAGCCTAGATCACGTGACTTAGAATGAACAACGCTTTTTAAATGGGTGTATATACCATCTCACTCTTAAGTTAATCAATTCCTTTTTCTCTACAGGGAATCTGACTACTTGATAAATCTGTGCGTAAACGCGAACTCAGCCACTGTTCCTTTGTGTGATCTAGAAGCAAATTTTTGCGAGAAAACGGTATGATACGGTATGGTTAAATGTGGTTACATTAATTTAACCCCCCACTGCTAAGTTCTTGTGTTATTCGAGAAAACGAAGAAAGTATGTATTGGTATGGTCTATTGCAAACGCGTGTAATGACTTAAAACAGTTTATTTTAAAAATTGTGTCCATAATAAAATCGGTGGCTTTCCAGCAAATCTAAAGAGAACTTTGAAGTTCTATTGTACTGCGTATATGATTTACCTCGACAATTAATGTTATAGAAATGACGATGTTTTAAGAAAATACCTTTTAAAATTAAGAGAAGTTCGCTTAAAATATGAGCTACATCATGAGCAGTGGTTAAATGAGTACATCAAAATGGAACTTTATTTTATTATAAGTTTTTTCGCGTAAAGAAAAGCTCATTTAATTATTCCCTACATGTGATTTTCACAAATAAAAAGTATTGCATTATTAAGAAAAAATATAGAGGCGAACGGTATTCCACAGTTCCTAACAACTAACCTAACTTTGTACTCATACCGCAAGCTGTGCCGCAAGTAACCAGTGCTGCCAGATGCGATGTGTTCCTTTTCCCTAGAATTTTCACCAAAAATTCGCTAGATTTCCCTAGACTTCTTTCTCTCTCTTTTAAATTTGTTGAAAACTAGAAAAGTACCTACTTAGGTAAATAAAAACATTGGAATTTTGCAATTTTGTACTAACAAAGTCATTGAGCCCTGCACAATAATCTAAACTAATAAATCTGAACTATTAATTAAGTACAAAAATGGAAATTTATAAGAATATCTTATAGCGTTTTTCACTGGGATTAAATTGTGCACTGAGTGCACACTCAGAATATTCTCATCTTGTTTTAACCTCATATATTGAAGCGAGATGGAGATACTCTGAGTGCGCACTCAGTGCAGAGTTTAGTCCCAGTGAAAAACGCTATTTAACTATTAAACGTGAAATTAATTATGTACTTACCAGAATTGTTACACAAGCGATATTTCGATGGTTTGCAGCTAGAAGTGTAATTGTCCTAGTCACTATCAGAGGGCAGCAAAATCGATCATCAAAATCAGCTGTACAGAAAACTTTCGCGCGCAACAAATGGGAATACACATTTATAAGCCGTAATTTTAAACAAAATGTTGTATTAAAATTTTGTTTTCAAAGAAAAAATACTGGAAAGTTGGATAATAATATTTCAGACGTCAATAGGTACTTGGATTTCCCTAGATTTGAGACAAAATAATAAATTTCTCCCCTTCTCCCTACTGTGGTACAAATATCGCTAGATCTAGGGAAATTTCCCTAGACCTGGCAGCAGTGCAAGTAACACACCTCGCGACCTGTGTTACATTCGGTATGTCATTTGACGCTCAATAATGACGTCATCTGAGATTCCCCTATGATACCTTTTCTCGCAAAAATGTAGTGGTATGCTTATGAAAACATACACAAAGATACCTGTATCTCGCAAAAATTTGCTTTTATTGCTCAAATCGGGCAGTCAGATCATAATCACGTGACTACAAGAGTAAGTTCGAACGTTCAAAGTAAGTGCTTCCCAGGTTGGAACTTCAAGCTCCGGAACTACTCGAGAGTGTAATACCAGAATGCAAACTCTTGTGGTGGAGGTAGGTCACGCAAATCGTAAAATCACCATTTTGGCAGGCTAGAATTTGATTAATTGCGTAGTGTACGGTTGTTAGGTTATGTTCGCGGGAAGCATTTGTAAATAAATTTCTGCATAAAAATGATTGGAAAGAAGAAAGCTGGTGATGTGTATGCAGTAAGAAATTGCAGCAACAAGCAGTATCTTGGTAAACAGAGCTAAATTCTCATTCTCACTTCATAGATAAAAGTGAAAATGTAATTTCAAAATTGGCGCCGCCAATGTCTAGTAGAGATGGGCAAAGTGACCCTTTCGATCGAGTTGACTCTTTGCCGTTTCATTGGGAAGTTCTCGGTTCTCAGCCCGGCGCAGCAAGAGCTGAGAGCTGCTGTGCTGAACTACAGCGAGCTGCTTCATCGGCTCTTTTCATCGAGTCGACTCGGTGAGTCAACTCGCAAATCTCTATTGTCTAGCCTAACAAAATGGCTGAAGGTCACCGAAATGTGTACCGAAAAGATCAAAGGTGCCGCCGAGAGTTTGCATTCTGATTGTTAGATATTCTGTGGTAATACTCTGCGCAGTTTCAGCATGGAACGTAAATTTGGAATGTTGTTGTTGACGTGACGTATGGTTGGTTGACATTTAGTAAGGTGACCAGACGTCCTCCTTTGAGGAGGACACACTTCCTTTTATAACAATTGTCCTTCTTTGTTTTGTCGTCCTCCTGAGTCCTCCTTTGATGTAGATTCATCAAATAAAATCATAAACGGTATACGTTTCCTGTTACAGATGTGTTCAGCTACGTTTTAAATACCTTTGCTTTTGAGCGGCAGTTGGTTTTCTATTTTTGTATTCAATAATATTATTATTATTGCCAGAAACCTATATGTAACAAAACAACATGTACAACAATGTTTTGAACTTCATGAATGTACTATCGGGGCCTTAAAATTTCGCACGATTTTTTATCAAGTTGCCAGAATTTCTCTAAAATATAGTTTTGTAGAACAGGCTCTTTCCATAATTTTGACACTAAAGACGTTTAACCAAAAATCAGATTGTTTGGTTATGTTTTAAGAACAGCAAGATGATAAAGTATTAGAACTGAAATAACAGAATAAAAGTAGAGACCAACCATCTTCTAATTTTGGCATTGCAAACCCTTCTCTCCTTCATAAAGCACGTGACTTGGCATTCTGATACTACAACTTTAGCATTACATTTGAAATATGACATTTAAAATGATTATTTTTGACAAGTCATCAAAGAAAGCCATATTTACAACGGAAAATTAAATCGTGCGAAATTATAAGGCCGCGATAGTACATACAAGTTTACACAGTAGAAATTCTGTAAAACACTTTTTTGAACACGACTGTATATTAAATTGTGTATAAAATGACAATTGTCATCACTGCCTTGAAAATTGTTGGCAGAATTCTTCAAAACAATTTTGTATTGAATACTGCCACTCACCATCAACTGGGTGGCCGTTTTGAAAATATGATTCCGCCATGAAAATGTTATATTCTTGCCAAAAAACCGTTCTATTCGAAAAAAAAAAAAACAATTTTAATTTCAAAACTTAAGGAAATTGATAGATGTTTAAAAATTGTGGTGCGTAATATATATGTGCATATAAAAATCAAGCGCGACGTAAAAAGTTGTACGCCTGACGTTAATTCGGAACGCACCCATTGGTTAGTGCTCGTTACGTAAAGAGCAGTAACCAATACGAGTACAGTACGCCCGGCGTTTTTACAAGCGGCTAGCCACAGCATTGCAACTAAGGAACCCTCCAATCCATAGATTAATATACATATAGATACGAATGTCCCATATTAAACTTTTGTACATTGTACGCGCCCTCTGTGGTTTGGTAAGCGAAATAAATTCGAAAGGCGCAATATTCGAATACGTTTACAAATTTCAAATATCTTATACAGGCATTTATGATTAATATAATTGACCACTTGGCCAAGTTATTTAATTTACCTTCTCAGCAAAACTACACTCTTGACGTCAGTATTAAAAGAAGTGAAAATTGAATTTAACCAATAGCCAAGCAATCAATTATTTAGTCAAAAATGCCAGATTAATTAAAAGTTCATCGCTTAACTAAAGAAAATAATAACAAATCGTGTAATGTTAAGGACCTATCAAAATTAGTTCTGTATTAAAGAAAGAAATAAAATAAAAGATGTTATGATATGAAAAATAAAATTTATTAGTTATATGAAATCAATGTTCATGTACGATACAAAGATCAAATGCAAAAATACATACAGTGAGAATTTTTTAACGAAGAACATACATAAGTGCTATTGAATTTTTTTAAATCGAACATAGGCCGAAAAGTACGTGGTAACCATGGATATGGTTAACATTAATTGTCATTATTTTTCTTTCACACATTTGACAATGCAATTTGGCATATATTCAACGAATGAAAGGATATAAATCTACAACTGGTATCGAGTAGGATCCAGTTTAAGGCAATTAACAATTTTTATGACCGTTTGGGATATGTTTTCAAACTTCCAGAAAACTGATTAATGATTATTTTTAACTATTTTGGAAAAAGAGCTTCAGTGCTAGACAAACAAGTACGAATGGTATCCATAGTAACGAAGCCCACATACATATTAAGCCTACTTATGTTCGATTTTAAAAAACTCACCTTCAATATTGTAGCAAGGTAGCAAGGATGTATATGTTCTACGCTAAAAAATTCTTCACCACTGCTGTCGCTCGCTCGCTCGCGCTATCGAAAACCTAGCTTTAGCTACCTGGATTCGTTCGGGAAATATCGACCGAAAACGAATTTTCACGAAAAATTATTTTTCACAATATTTCAGCTGATATTTCCCGAACGAATCGAGGTAGCTAACTTTTGTCTTCACCATTGAGTTTTTCTCGAAAAAGTAGCGCGAAAACGGTTTTCTTTTATTCCTATAAATAACCGAGAAATCCTGTAAAACCATCAAAAATGGTCCACTCCAGATTTTTCTGTAGACGGATGGGAGTAAACATGCTCATTATAATGTCCGTATTTGTAGGTTTTTATTTCTATCGAAGTTCAATACAGCACAAAATGCAATCAAATTGTATAATGAATGAATCAGATGTTACAGAAGAAATTACATTTTAATTTTTCTTTAATAAATTTTAAATATGTAATGTGGCAAATTTTATAATTACCTAAAGAATTTCATTTTTATTATAGTTTATTTAGTACTAAACTAAACTTATTTCCTACTCCATTTGAATGTCGGCATAAAATTAGGAACTATTTACATACATAGGGTACTAGTAAAACAAATACAATAACTTGGGATTAACTATTTTGAATTTCCCACCTTTCATTACATTTCATTACTATTTGACTGTCCTTTTCATTACATTATTTTAACTGCTTATGGCAACCCTGCAGTTTACTTTCGACAGGATAAAAGTTTGACCAGTGTTTAACCTAAATATTTAGTTTAATGGAACTTGAATTCTATGTTTTGGGTCGCCCGGTGGCTTAGCGGCAGCCTACCCGACTTTGTAAAGTCGTGTCGCTTGGCGGCGTAGGTTCGAATCCTACCATTTAGCCATGGATGTTTGTGCTGTGCAAGGATTTAGACCCAGCTTTATCACACTATGTGACTGGCAAAATGAGCCTTAGTAGTTCGGCCAGAGTTGGCGGGTACTGCGCAAAGCAAAAAGCAAGACAAGACAATTCTATGTTAGGTGCACGCCTTGAGCGTGAGATATATATGGGCCCCTTTGAGTAAGGAATAAGGTTTGTTTCGCACTGAGAGCAAAAAAATATAAAATAAAATAAAGTAAGTGAAATTAATTTATTTAAATTAAACAAGTTTCAAATTAACAGTATGTATTTTCATACATTGCGGGTGGCGCAAGGCCGTTGCAAGCACGGGGCCCTGGGTGATTGCCTGGTTTACCTGCCACTGCTGCTAATCTTATGTCAAAGGAGTCAAAGAGGTAATAAGCAAATGACGAAGGCTATCAGTTAAAATGATTACTGGAATAATCAGAATTGATATTGATCTTTCATAATTGACGACATTTTGGAAAATATCAATTTTCCGGCCAAAGTTCACAAAGCCAGAAGATTCAGCAGAAGAGTCCCCGACTCGGAAGGCTAACATTCATACAGGTAATCATAATCGATCAATCAGTAATACTTTCCTTGAAGGCACGGCGTTCCCAAGTGATCTGCTGCTACTTCTGCAGGGGCAACACGCTGATGTTGTATACTTCAGTGAAACTCTGTTGAAACTAGGATCCAATTGGGTTAATTGGAATGTAGTGGTTACAGTATGATGAGAGCTGATCGACAGGATGGAAAAGGAATCTTAGTGAAGAAGATAAATCAAAATTCATATAGTGTTAAAAATGTTCAGCTTCTTTAAAGTCTATTGATAGAAAGAAAAACAAAAATCTGTAACAAAGTAATGGGGCTATTCAGACCTATTCTGTAACTTTTTTCGGATCGAATCGAAATGTATAACAGGAATCGGAATGTTTTCAAATCAAAATATTCAGTCTCTATTATATTTTTTGGGTATGATCTGTGATATTTTGTAAAGAAGGTAGAACACATCAGCTATTTAACATTCTGTAAAACATTGTAATATAGAAATCGAGCAGAATTACGGCATTACTAATTCAACAACATTAAGATCCGATCTGTCAAATTCAGTGATTTCGATTCGATTTGAGTTACAGAATAGGGGGGATTATGATGTTTTGTTTTACACAGCCAAAATTGTAATAAGAAATTTACTCAAAATAATATTAATTAATTATTTTTCATTAAACAAAACGCTATTTTATCGGCTTCTTCAGTTGTAGGTTTTATTATTTTCGGTAAACTTTTTCTTTTTACACCCCTACGGGTGCTAAAAAACTTTCTCTGGGGACTAATTTTTGTATTGTGACTATCGTGAGGTATCCTTTGACGGTTCTGTTTTGTATGACTTTTCAAATCACCAGTAGTATGGCTGCGAATTGCTGCTAACGTAATATCAATAGGATTCATAATTTGCTTTACAGCATAAATTTCTTTATCAGTTTGAATGCTAGCAAGGATATGTTCGAAATTAGCTCTTCATTTTGTAATTTATGGCATAAATAGTGTACCTAGGTATATGTTTGCACATATTAAATTTTATGGCTGAATCTATGCAAGAACAGAGATACTTATGTATGCAGGTCTTACATTCTTGATAAATTAACAAGCAATTACATAAAAGCACCTAAGTCAGGTTTTACAGTTTTTGGTAAGTCTAATAAAAAGTGAGCAAATAAAAATCAGATTAGAGTAGGCGGTGCAAAGAAAATGTATGTCTGTGATTTATGCCCAGTTTCATAAAATGTAGTTAACCACTCGATCAAGTTAATCATGTGATTAAGTAATATCATTGGAGGAAATTTAGGCCCGGTATTATAAAAGCAAGTTAACTTTAACTCCCACTTTATTGCCATAACAACAATTGTGTCCACAATTGTTACCATGGGAATAAACCGATAGTTAAAGCTAACTTGCCTTTATAATACCGGCCCTTAAACTTTCCTCCAATGATATTGCTTAATCACATGGTTAACTTGAACGAGTGGTTAACTACGTTTTATGAAACTGGGCCTAACTGAATTAATGTAATACATCCATGGACTGTCAAATTTATTGACTTTTTATTTAATCACAGACATTTTCTTTGCACCGCCTGCTCTAATCTGATTTTTATTTGCTCAAAGGTTACATACGTTACAATTTTAATCAAAAGACAAAATGGGTAAGTACATCGATTAGTGCTGAAAGGACCTACAACATATACATACATACATGTAATAGGTAACGTTACTGATTCTGAATTGAAGAGCTGCATAGAAACTATTATAATTTGGGCTTTTTCTAAACTAACAGTAATGATTTACGCGTTTCAGTTCGTTTTTTATTTTTCTCGCTATCAATAAAGTCATTAAAAAGGCTTACGATGTAGTAATTTGATAATTACTATCAATTTCAGAATACTCCTTGGTTGAACTTATTTATAATTACCTACATTGATTTTTTAATGTGCATTGTTTCTGAATAAAATAAAACCTTATAGTCACTTTAACGATTATAAATCCCCTCTCGCATATTAAACGACTTTAAAATTAAGAATTTCAATACAAAACTGGTTAACTTTCATTAGAAAAATAAAATCTATGCGAAAGACATCATAGGCATTTTCCCGGGTAATTTCAAAAGATCGTTGAGCTGTGATTGGAGGATTCCTTAGTTGCAATGCTGTGGCTAGCCGCTTGTGGCGTTTTTACGTACTCAACGTACGCCGAGCATATTTTACTCTCATTGGCTACTGCTCTTTATGTATCGAGCACTAACCAATGGGAGTAGAGTACGCTCGGCGTTTTGACGCGCTCAACGCTCCATGTAAATCCAGCTTTACTCGTTACTCGGGTTGCTCTAACCGCGAGAATTAGAATAACCCCGAGCGACGCGCGTGGCGGCGCGGCCAAATAAAATAACGCGCGCTGTTTTCAAAACCTAAAAGTGTTTTGTTTAGGACATAATTATAAGTTATACAGTGAATTTTTTTTAAGTGTGGCCATAGGAATTTACATGTTAAAAATTTGACCTCATGTTAATGTACAGTATGAGCATAAATGTTTGAGGACAAGTTGAATTTCCCGCCTTTCAATATTTTTCTTAAGTTGGTCAAATGCATAGGTTACAAAAAAAATAGGCAAGTAATTTGTTTATTTTAAATACAAGAAGCGGCAATAACTACTGACAGGTACATTAGGCAAACGCGCCCCATTTTGTCTTATAAATTCTTGGAGCCGGCTGCAAAATTTACACAGGCGACACTGAACGAAAATTAATTTCTCAGGACGGCCACACACAAAGAGTAAAAATTACTAGATAGAGACGCGGGAAATTCAACTTGTCCTCAATCATTTATGCTCATACTGTATGTTATGGCACAAATTTGAAGCAAATTTTTATTTTTATTAATAATTTAAACATTTTTCTACGAAATGCATATTCCTAGAATAACAATATCATGTTCTATTTAATTATTGTCCGGTTAGAAGTTGAAATTCATAAGCATAGAATTAACCGAAATCAAAAATCAAGGTAGCTGAAATGTCATTAAGAGAAAAGTTCCGTTAATGTCTGTCATATGTCTGTCTATTGCAAATTTATAAAGAAAATGTCCGTTATTATTAAGGAAGCATTAAAATTCTCAATTATGTTCCACTCATTTTTCAATGGTATGAACAAGTGGTAATAAATTAATGTTGCAATATTTCGTTTATCAGTAATCACCACGGTTAGGTCGTTAGGTGTATTGGATTCCGCTCGCGTTGGCAAGAGCGTCACATCTAAGTGCCCTCGATACGGGAATAGCAAATAATCGCATGCATAATTTGCAGTAGCAAAGAACGTGTGTTTAATTTGATTTATTTAATTTTTAATTCGGAAATGCGAAATTTTGTTTAAATTTAACAATTTCTTACGCGATGAAATTAAAATTTCGTCCGACGCTTATGGAGAAATGAGCCAGCGCAATGATCGTACATAAACATGCATAGTATGTAACCTGTGAGCAACTAAAAAGCAGATTAGAGTCGGCGGTGCAAAGAAAAAGTATGTCTGTTACTAACGCGGCGTTAGGCTGATCTGACAGTTCATGAATGTATTAGATTAATTAATTCAGTTAATCACAGACATACATTTTCTTTGCACCGCCTACTCTAATCTGATTTTTATTTGCTCACTTTTTATAAGCGCCGACCCAGGCGGACTGTTGCACGCGGAATCTCATCCACCTAACCCTGGTAATCACAGTGACAAATTATTAATAACGTCAGCCTACGTACATGGATTATATTCGTCCAATAATTTGTGTCTATTTTCTTCAACTTTTCACAGTAAAATAAAATTAAGGAAAACGTGTTAGGATATTCTAGCAAAGTTCATCTTGTAGTAAATTGTTTAATTTACGACTAATTACTTCATCGAAATTTTTTTAATAGCAACTCCTAATTTTTTTCTTGATTTTAAAGCTCTGAATTCTCTATTCAAGATGTTTTATTGGAAAAATTTTGAGAAAAAAAATATTGACCTTTATCAAGAGATTTTCATTAGGTGGGTGTCCAACTTGTCGATCGCTTAATAACTTTGACAGTTGAAAAAAATAATAATAAATAACATTTGTTATCGATATTAATATCAGCAGAGAAAAAAGAACTTTCACTTTTCTGTAAAAAAAAACTCTATAAATTGCCCCTAACACATAGCAATGCGAAATTTTTGACTTAATGGGAAATTATTCTTATTGTAGCGAGATGAGACACACAGACACACGTCATTTCGAATAATTTTTTTTCTCAAAAATTTTCCCATAAAACATTATAAATTTTTGATGTTTCGGTAGTGATAACGAGCTATTAGAATCAAGATATCGAGAAAAAGAAATGTAGTAGAAAAAGAATGGTTATAAAAAATATCGATGACGTCATTACTCGAAAACAAATAGCTGCCAAAAATTAATTTTTACATAAAAGTATGTATCTATTTTTTGAAAATAAAATTTAACTGTCCGAGCATTTTCTTGAAATATCAAAAATGAATAATTTACGAATTTTATTCCACACTTTTGAAACACATTACTCATTATAACGATTAGGTACTATTGCTATCATAAAAAACTAGGACAAGATTTTTTAAGCTGTGTAAAAGTGCTACCGCCATAAATTTAAAATTATTTGAAATGGTCACTCATTGTCAATCATACCTACAGTAAATATTGTTTTAAAAGTTAGGATAGCTGCTTGCATAGAAAAGGGTGTCACAATTAGACAAATTGCACAGAATTTCAGCGTTAACAAAAATGCAGTTACTGACTTGACAGCAAAGTAAGATTCAATATAATAAAATAATGGAAACGCATGGCTACTGGATTTAAAAGTTGTCCTAGTTTTTTATGATATCGATAGTACATGTATATGGAAATTAATAATGACTCTAGAGCGGTCAGTTGAAAACGCTATAATTTTTTTCAATAAACGTACACTTGATGTATTTTGATATTTGATATTTTATTTATGTAAATAACACAAGTGTTTTACAGTCGTCAAGTTAACAGTAATAACAACAATAATAACAAGTAATGAAACAGTAACTATACAGGGTGAGTTATTAAGCGCCCCTTGTTCCATAGCTCATTTATAGAACGAGATAGAATTTTTTTCTTTTACAAGGACATTCTACCTATTGAGCACTATAACCTAAAATTATTTTGATACATACAGAGTGTTACATAAAATAATGGCAGCATGCAGCGGGATTTTTTTTAATGGAACACTCTGTGTATTTTCCTATAGAAAGATATGACACTCGATCCTCTAAACAGCAGCACATAAAATATTTATATTTATTTAACCAATTAAGAGTAAATTAATATTTTATCGAAAACGGTCTGATTTTCAACTTCTCTTAAAATACTAACTGTAAACGTATCGTTTGTCGTACGGGAATAAAAATAGGTAGTGTTATAAATTAAAGTATAGGGAATAACCCAGATATAAATTCATTTAGTTTCATTTGTTTTTTCAAGTGTTAAAGCCTGTGTAATTGTCAGATTTTCAAATTGCCGTTATTCAATTTTTTTAAATGCAACCCCCCTTATTTCTTTTCACGAATAGAGAGTGTTCATGTTGCTCTTCAATTCTGTTATAGGTTTTCTGCATATAATTCTTACAGTTTTTTTGCTATAATAAACGTTTTACATTTTTACTCTAAAATCAATATTAAAAAGTTATTTAACGTACCGTATTTTAATTTTTTAAGACAGCGCCCTCTATTTCATAAAACAGATGGATAATATCAAGTTTACAATTGGTTACAGACTCTTATTACATTAAAATCATCGTATTTTTATTGTAATACAGTTCTTTCACTTTGTTGTAATTAACAATGTCTTAAAATTGATTCGATGTGGTTTACAACAAAAGAAAACATCAGTGTTTACAAATAATTACCTTAATGTAAAAATTGTTGTACTTAAAAAATACAAATAATAAATTAACAAATAAATGAAAATCGGTGAATTTCTTTTGTTCAAGTATTCAGATTTTATTAAATCAAATGTTAATGAAGACAAGTGAAGGTTAGGAACTACATCGAATCAATTTTAAAGCATTCTTAATTAAAACAAAGTAAAAGGACTGTATTATAACAAGAATACGATGATTATAATGTAATAAGAGTCTGTAATCAATTGTAAACTTGATATTATCCATCTGTTTTATGAAATAGAGGGCGCTGTCTTAAAGAAATTAAAATACGGTACGTTAAATAACTTTTTAATATTGATTTTAGAGTAAAAATGTAAAAAGTTTATTATAGCAAAAAAACTGTAAGGATTAGATGCAGAAAACCTATAACAGAATTGAAGAGGAACATGAACACTATCTATTCGTGAAAAGAGATAGGGGGGGTTGCATTTAAAAAAATTGAATAACGGCAATTTGAAAATCTGACAATTACACAGGCTTGAACACTTGAAAAAACAAATGAAACTGAATGAATTTATATCTGGGTTATTCCCTATACTTTAATTTATAACACTACCTATTTTTATTCCCGTACGACAAACGATACGTTTACAGTTAGTATTTTAAGAGAAGTTGAAAATCAGACCGTTTTCGATAAAATATTAATTTACTCTTAATTGGTTAAATAAATATAAATATTTTATGTGCTGCTGTTTAGAGGATCGAGTGTCATATCTTTCTATAGGAAAATACACAGAGTGTTCCATTAAAAAAAATCCCGCTGCATGCTGCCATTATTTTATGTAACACTCTGTATGTATCAAAATAATTTTAGGTTATAATGCTCAATAGGTAGAATGTCCTTGTAAAAGAAAAAATTCTATCTCGTTCTATAAATGAGCTATGGAAGAAGGGGCGCTTAATAACTCACCCTGTATATATACTGCTAGAAAGAATCAGCGGGGTGGTAGGGTGATCTCTGTTAAGATTAAGCGAAAATATTATATTTTAGAATTTTTTACAAAAGTCAGAAATTCATCAATTGAATAAAACGCATTACTTTTTAAAAGTGAAGTAATTTTTTTTAAATATATTTGGTGACCACTGTTTCACAAATAAAGGTAGATGATTGTAAAGTTTGATACCTATATCATTTGGCCCGTATTTTGCTTTGTTCACTTTGCATCACTCGCCGCCATCTTGATATGAAGTTGATATGAAGTTTGATTTTAGATGCATCTTACATAATTAACCTTTACATAACTTATTCAGTCTTTTTTAAACTCAACACTTTTATGTTTAGAAAATAGGGCATGTTCATTGCCGTCTCGAAGTCCAGGCCATCAGGTTGAAACGTGACGTCACCTTAAGAGGCCACCGTGACATAACCCTACTTTAGGCGCATGTCTTTATTTGTGAAAATGTTTTATTTCTTTCATGTTTTTTTACTTTTTTATGTGTGGAATTGCGAGAAGAATATCTCTAAGACACTACTAATACTATAGGAATAGCCAGAAATATTTTTTATTTAATGATTTTGTGGTTTAAATGTGACCATTACACGATTGAAGTGACGATGAATAATGAATAATTTCTCCGAATTACACATAGTAAGTGACTTTGTATATATATTTTTAATAAATATAATCTTTTTAGATTAAAAACTAATAGGCCAATGTTTTTTCCATCACTTGAATTTCCACGTTTCACTGAAGGAACTTCGGAGAGGTAAGCAGGCAGATTGGGGGAAATGGAAGGGTAGGCATCAGTTTTAAGGATTAGTCGATGTCTTGGTAAGGTTAATTTGGACCCTATAACATGCGTGTATCATCATCGAGTAAAAATAAAAGTGTAAACAATAATAACCATCATCCTTTGTTATTTCATGACTTCTGACTACAAACTCTTTCCGAAAGTGAGTATTTTTTGAAATAACAAAGTCACTACGAGGTATTTTCCTTAACCATAAGGAGCGCATGGGTTCTTCTTTCAGAAAGGAAAAAGTAGGAATATAGGAGCCACTTTTTGTGTTGGACATGCAGTTTGGCACACAGCACTTGTTAGGCATTTTCTAGAAACAGGAACATAATGGGATTAATATAGTAGGTGTGAAGAATGATATATTATATTACTTGTGTATTTATTTCAACTGAAATTCAAAAAACGCAACACAACACAAGGATTTAAAAAAAATGTTCTAACCTATAAAATTATAAAAAAACCAACACTACAACTAATTAAAACACAAACACGTAGTTTTTTTAACCAAACACAACACGAAAACATCAAAAAAACATAAAAATAACAACAATTAACATAAAAACACTCGAAAAAACTAAAAAAAAATACACGAAAAGACTCTTACGGTGACGTCACCAGGAACAAAAGCCGGTAACCTCATGGCCTTTACTTCAAGACGGCAATGGCATGTTGCATTATTTGGCCACGCCCCCACGCGCGTCGATCGGGGTTAAGCTGGATTTGCATGGAGCGTTGAGCGCGTCAAAACGCCGGGCATACTTTACTCCCATTGGTTAGTGCTCATTACGTAAAGAGCAGTAGCCAATAAGAGTACAGTACGCCCGACGTTTTTACGCGCTCAACGCTCCATGTAAATCGAGCTTTATTCTAATAGCGTTTTTCACTGGGACGTTTTCAATGTGAACAGTCCTGGTGCAATGACGTCATTGCACGTACCAGTTTAGTTATAAGTGCAAGAAAATTGCCCTGCCAGTGAAACACACATATCAAAGTTAGTGCAGTTGTGCCTAAGAGGTTGGTGACAGATTCGTATTTATTTGAAGGTTATGTTTAAGTGTTCGTTACTAGTTTTACCGTTTGCATACCCGCCATATTTCCACTGGCACCGTTGCACTGACCCTTTACCT